>OY735241.1:3878039-3930539 GCA_963457665.1 Thysanoteuthis rhombus
TTCTCATGTTATATTAGAGTGTTCGGAAAGTAATTACGTATCTTCGAGACCGGAAAATGATTACATACTTCCAAATCACAGTCGCCGTTTTTAAGCTTTTTGAACCAGTGCCGGCATTTACGAGACTTCATTGCATCAGGAAAAACTTCAAAAATGTTCTTCATTACCTGTGGAGCATTACTGCCCTTTCGAAATTCATACAGTAATCAATGGTGAATCTGTTGCTCTTTAAAGTATCTGTCCTCCATGGAGTTAAACTTTATTATACTCTATAAACGACACACTGTCGGATAGAAGAGATGATGAATTAAATCCAGACGTCGTTTCGTACCACATAGCCCTGGTCCTACCTTGATTAGCTGGCTTATAGAGCCAAGCCACAGCAATGCTCTTTATGATCAGAGGTGTGTTCACCTAAAAAATCGCGACTGCTGCGAGACGACGTGATTTCCGTTCAATTGTGAATATCTGGAGCTCTGTATAGAATGGAAATATTCTTGTTGTCATTAAACTCCTTATTAAATCTCACATATTCACATAAAGAGAATAATGTTACTATAAAACATCAAATGGTTAAGTAAGTTCAAATCAATTAGTGTCAACAATAGTCGGATAAGGAAACCTTCGACTATGAACCAATCAGAACACAGTTTGGTCTTCTCTACAAAGAATCACACAAAGGTTGCCAAATGGGCCCTTTTTAGGTAGATCTGGTTGATTCTTTTCCCAATTTAGCCGATAGAGAACTATGATAACCAAAAATATGGCTAATCTAAATGAATATATATATATTTGATATGTTCCTAAAATACTGGTATACTTTTTCGCTTTCTTTAGTGTAATTCAAGTAGTTGTGCATAGACACTGTGTTCTTTAAACATGATCGGCCTTAACAACGCTTAAAATACTCACTCAATATGAACAATCCAGACATAATTAAAAAAAAGGTTCTATATGTGAATAAGGAGTTGGGAAAGGCCTTTCACCAACAATGGACATAACAGCTAATAATGATTATATAAATATATGAATATGACATATTGATAATGATTATATATATATATATATATATATATATATATATATATATAATCATTATCAATATATTATTTATATATATATATATATATATATATATATATATATATATGAAATAAGCTGTATATGAAAATCATGGCTGAAAGGGAGGTGTTATTTGATCCACATTGTTGGGGTGCCATATATAACTGTTTTGTTTTTAAAATTCCCGAAACGGTTACATGATAAACAACTGATGATCCCAACAAGAGAAAACTTATTTACAAAGTTTGTGTAAAACAGAAAGAAAAACTCAGACGAAATTTACATAAATTACGTTGACAGATATTAGGAAATAAGTGACTGAGGTGACACAGCAACAAAAAAATTTCGAAGAAGTTCCTTGATGTTCAGTGTTTAAAACTGCTAAGCTTTCTAGACTATATCTGTTATTAAGAAATGGAAACATGAACCGACAGAATGATAATAAATTTCATTTTATTACATCGTAACTCTTATTTGAAATTATCTCCCGTTGTTTCACGATTAATGTATCGCCTGAGCAATAGAATAGAATAATCGATTGAAGTAAATTTCCTGCAGCAGGTCCATTTTCTTCAATTGTTTATTCTATTCACGTTGTCTGGGACAAGTGATAGGTTCACTGTGAAATTACGGGAGATAATTTCAAATGAGTTTCAATATAATTTAACACAATTTTTAATCGTAAATCATACAAATATAAATATTCCTGCTCAACAGGTTAAGAATATATTTCCTAATATTTTCTGATGGATTCCTGTATTTTTTGCCTTTACAATAAACCCATGTCAAACTGACCGCTAGACGTGGTTTACCAATCGAGTGAACTCAATATGTCAATGTCAAAATTAATTAAAAATAGATGCCAAGGAAGTAATCCTGAATTTTTTTTATTTATCTATTCATTTATTCATGTATTGAGTCTTTCTTGTTTCAAGGAGATAAATGATA
The DNA here is from genome assembly GCA_963457665.1 of Thysanoteuthis rhombus. Taxonomy (NCBI): domain Eukaryota; kingdom Metazoa; phylum Mollusca; class Cephalopoda; order Oegopsida; family Thysanoteuthidae; genus Thysanoteuthis; species Thysanoteuthis major. The sequence goes on from OY735241.1 coordinate 3,880,050, forward strand.
TCTACAGTTTGACAAGTGACATTTTAAATATCCAACTCTGTCTCAATGTTGCCATTTTGGCCATTTTAGCGCCACATTTGACAAATCCGACGTTTTTAAAAAGCATTGGGCCATGAACTTTTCGGCCATGTTTAAATTTCTGGCCATTTCGACTCCGTTTCAGCCGTATGTTTTTAATTAAGTTCCTGATTCTGGTATGCATTTCAGTGCTGCGATATTTTATAAATATCATCATTATCAAAAAGATATTTAATACTTTAAAAGATATTAATCATCAATATTATTAATTTTTCAGTTACTACTTATGATTGCAACTTTAATTCTCGGATCGTTACTGATAAGTTGCGATAAAAACCAACTGAGAAATTAGGACGAAAGTTAAGAGTAGTATCAATTTTCTTTTCCATTGATACCAATCATTTACAATACTTCATCGAATAAAGATAAAGGGAATGATTTGTTTTAATTAAACTATTTTAGCGTCTGATGATTTTTGCGTGTTTTGGGCGAGAAATGTCTTCAACTATCTGTCAACACTGGTCTGTCAGTCTCGGCCAATTATGATAGCTATCGCGTAACTAGGGCAATAAAGTGCATACCGTTGCAGACGACAGTCATGTCATGCCCTGCATTAATCAAAGCAGTTGAAACACACGAAGGATTTTTCTTACGTGAACAGGTGTTTATAAATATGTATCAATTAATATAACTATCATGTGATGTTTTCAGGCGCCATTCATCTAAAATACACTTTTAAATCTGAATATCAGCTGATAAGAGAGACCACTTACCAAACCCGTCATCAAAATTGTCAACTTAGGGTTTGTTTTTTTTCAGAATCCGAGTGGCGCTAACTGGTTGGCTATTTATCTATCTATCTACTTACCTATAGAGACCGTTATCCAGAATTGTCACCAAAAATATCAGCATAGTTTTCTTTATTTCTATCCTCATCTTGGTTGTTTTCCGTACAACGTTTCGGCCGATGTTCTCTATGGATTTCATCAGGTATCATCCGGTAGGTGTGGGAGAAGTAACGAACCGAACCCTTTATTTAAACGACGGGGGTATATTGACTGCACTCCCCTCTTAGCATTAGTAGTGTTATTATTATCACACGCTAGGATTGTACCTAGAACCATCAGATTACTTGCAGTAATTTTGATTGATTCTGTAATCACTACGCTATGTGTCCATGTGGTTACTATACGTAAAAATGGAGTATAGAAAATGAAAAGTATGTAGAGGACATTGGCATAACGGGTGGTTAATCTATTGAATGGAGCCTGATGAGTCGTCCCTGTTATAATGAGTGGCATTGTTGACCAAGCTACATAATGAAAGTTCAGGTTAAGTGCAAAAAGGAGCTAAAAGGGGCGAAATAGTGAACTTTGCGTTTGCGTGGTCGCCAAAAATAGTAGTTGCAGTATTTTTATTTAGTAGCTCTAAACTTCTTGCAGATTCACACATCGAGGAAGATAAGTAACAAGACAGTGTGTGTATATATATATATATATATATATATATATATATATATATATATATATATATATATATATATAGTTGTGGTCAAAGAATAGGAACTGCACCGACCGCAAGTTTAGCGAGATGGAAAGGTAGCAGTTAACCGGCCAAAAATGCTGGGGCAACACGTGCGTTCAGGGATTTTATGGGGAGTCATCGTAGGAAGTGACGTTTCAGATACCTGACTGAAAGGAGGATCTCGTATCAGATTCTTGACTAAAATCAAGGGGTCGTCACAGTTGCATAACAGAATTCAATACAATGTCTTGAAACAGGAAGTGTAAATTGTATGCAGAGATACACCTAGATGCATTTGAGATGGGTTCACACGTACATATGCTACCTATCATGCTGTAAATCCTTGACTTTGACATCTGGGGAATCCAGATGTTTTAGATGTTTTTCATTGGAAAACGCCAGAGATAATATAAATAGAATGTATCCTTATTCATCGATGGAATTTTTTAACGTGACTTCAAATTCTAATGCTACGGTCGTTCAAAAATTGACTGCGATGGTAGGTTATAGTTATTAACGTTTTATCTTTTTGTGAACAGTTGTCATTCATCAAAAAGATCAGATAACATGTTTGGATCGCAGTGAACCATAAAAAAAAGAAAAATAAGTAAAGACAGGTCCGATTACTCTCTCAGTAGAAACAGTATCTTTCGGCATCATGCCTTGTTGGGATGATGAATTAAAAAAGTGGGAAAAGAATGAATCAGTTACTTCTCTTGCCTTTTGCTGGCCAGAATCACTACAAAAAAGTCTGAATAAAAAAAAAACACAAAAAAACAAGCATGAATGCAACCGGGTATAAAATCAAGGATCAATTTAGCATAGACTAACATTGTAGATTGCCCCCCCACACACTAAAAGCCTATGGGAGGGGGGTAAAATGACTTTCTCGTTTCGTATCTAAGGAGTAAATGCGTCAATTTTCAGCGCTCTAGCTACATTGAAGAGGCCTGCACGCGTGATACCTGAATAGCCAACCAAAAAAATACGTCGTCAGCGTTTACAAGTATGGGATTATTAATTAAAATTGTTTTTTTTTTAGGATATAATCTATGTAATTTATAGTTTCGCCTCCTAGCCGTCCTCTTATCGGCTGTTTCCCTTTCTGTGGTCCCCCAAACCGCAGTTTCCACCATTAAATTTCGTTCTTGTCTTGTAATTCATTAATGAGGGGGTTTTTTTTGTTGATAGTCGAGACTAGGAAGTTGTGAATTGTGATTCATCATGACGATAAGATAAACAGATTGTAATCGACCATAAAATAACAACTACCACTTTCAACCTTATCTTTTCTGTCTAATCGGGATCTCCTACGAGTTATCAGAATTTCTTGAACTCAAGAGGACCCAGGATTTTGAGCTGGGGTGGGGGGGGGTCAATTGAAATTTTATTCACCCCATCGATCAAAATAAACCACGGATATGATATTTTTTTCTTTTCAGGTTAGTTTATAATATCTGCACCTTGCTAAAATTAATCACCATAGCCCGCGCATGTACCAGAACTATCTAAGAATTTTCTGAATCATCTTTGAAAAAAAATTAGAAGTTATATTTTTAAAAATACAAGCACGGGACTTGGGCATTGTTTGTCCAAAATAACCAGAGAGACACAAAAAAAACTTTTTCTTAGATGTTGCTTAAAGGTGTTCTCATGCAAAGTTGAAACCCCCTATAATGTGACCAGGAGCGCCTGGAAACACACATGCGCAGACATGCACACACAGACGAGCAAAAAGAAGAGGGAAGAATCTGGGCGGTTAGTCGGGCTGGCCATTTGTTGAGCTGTGGTGATTCGATTACTTGGGATAACTGGACACTGATTTCATTATGCAGAAAGGCTTGGTGAGCACTGCCAGTCATCCAACACCTTTTAGGGGCCCCGTTTGAGTGCTATGCAAAATATTTTTTCAACCAATGGATCGTAATGTCAAATCCTTTTTTCCCCCAAATGGATCGTAGTGTCAAATCCTTTTTCCACCAATGGATCTTAGTATCAAATCCTTTTTTCTACCAATGGATTGTAGTATCAAATCCTTTTTCCACCAATGGATCTTTGTGTTAAATCTTTTTTCCACCAATGGATCGTCGTATCAAATCCTTTTTCTACCAATGGATCTTAGTGTCAAATCCTTTTTCGACCAATGGATCGTAGTATCAAATCCTTTTTTCGACCAATGGATCGTCGTGTCAAATCCTTTCCCACCAATGGATCGTCGTATCAAATCCTTTTTCTACCAATGGATCTTAGTGTCAAATCCTTTTTCCACCAATGGATCTTAGTGTCAAATCCTTTTTTCCACCAATGGATTGTAGTATCAAATCCTTTTTCTATCAATGGATCGTAGTGCCATATCCTTTTTCCACCATTGGATCGTAGTATCAAATCCTTATTCAACCTATGGATCGTAGTATCGAATCCTTTCCCCACCAATGGATCATAGTGTCAAAGCCTTCTTCAACATATGGATCGTAGTATCAAATCCTTTTTCCACCAATAGATTGTAGTATCAAATCCTTTTCTCACCAATAGATCGTCGTGTCAAATCTTTTTCCGACCAATGGATCGTAGTATCAAATCCTTTCCCCACCAATGGATTGTAGTGTCAAATCCTTTTCAACCTATGGATCGTACTGTCAAATCCTTTCCCCACCAATGGATCGTAGTATCAAATCCTTTTTTCCACCAATGGATTGTAGTATCAAATCCTTTCCCCACCAATTGATCTTAGTGTCGAATCATTTTCCCACGAATGGATTGTAGTGTCAAATCTTTTTTCCACCAATGGATCGTAGAAACAAATCCCTTTTCTACCAGTGGATCTTAGTGTCGAACCCTTTCCTTACCAATGGATCGTAGTATCATATCCTTTTTTCCACAAATGGATCGTAGTAACAAATCTTTTTTCTACCAATGGATCTTAGAGTCAAATCCTTTTCCCCACCCTGGATTGTAGTATCAAATCCTTTTTTTCACCAATGGATCGTAGTATCAAATACTTTTTCAACCAATGGATCGTAGAATCAAATCCCTTTTCCACCAATGGATCGTTGGATCAAATCCCTTTTCTACCAATGGATCTCAGTGTCATATCCTTTCCCTACCAATGGATTTTAGTATCAAATCCTTTTTCAACCTATGGATCGTACTATCAGACCTTTTTTTCCACCAATGGATTGTAGTGTCAAATCCTTTCCCCACCAATGGATTGTAGTGTCAAATCCTTTTCCCACAAACGGATTGTAAGGTTAAATATTTCCACCAATGGATCCTCGTGTCAAATCCTTTTTCCACCAATGGATCGTAGTATCAAATCCTTTCCCCCCCAATGGATCGTAGTGTCAAATCCTTTTCCCACAAACAGATTGTAATGTTAAATATTTCCACCAATGGATCGCCGTGTCAAATTCTTTTTCCACCAATGGATCGTAGTATCGAATTTTTTTTCCACCAATGGATTGTAGTGTCAAATCCTTCCCCCACCAATGGATCGTAGTGTCAAATCCTTTTCCCACAAATGGATTGTAATGTTAAATATTTCCACCAATGGATCGTCGTGTCAAATCTTTTTTCCGTCAATGGATTTTAGTGTCAAATCCTGTTTTAACCTTGGGTTCCAGCAATGCAAATGCGTACACCCAATACCCACAACCGAATGGATAATTGTATCTCGATTGCCACCAACAGTCAATAATTACTCACTCGATCTTTATCGAATATTTGCTTTCCAAACTATTAGTCTTACAGGGTGATGAGCATTTACAGCATATCTATGGCTCCTGACATAGTGCACACAATCTTTTTTCCTCCATCAACCATGGCAGTGCCCATCCCAAACGTCCTTGTTTGGAAGGGACTGGACTTTATGGTGTGTGGAGCAACCTGTCATAATCGTAAAATAATTTCCCTTCTGTCATACGAATCTACAATTTCGGAGTATTTTGGTTACATCACATCAGTGTTGCCAATTGAGATATAATATACATAAATTTAGACAATTCTAAGGAGCAGAGGTCAAGGGAGGTAATTTAATTAAACTGCGCAGAAAGATATATAATCTTTGAATTTTTATTCTTATTTCCTGTGAACCACCAGACCAAACAACTACAAACTCGGCACTACAATGCCTCGTGTGCTGAGAAATGTATCAAGCGAATGTCAACTTGGTACAATGGCCAGTTGTCGAGTAATCGTGGTGCGCACACGGCGATTTCTTCAATCGTGGTGTGATGAGTCAGCCGTCGAACTTCACGAAAAGAGGCTAACATTAACGTTTGTGCATAACGTATATGGTAAGCATGACTCGCATAAAAAAAAGTTTGGAAAATCCCAAAAGACAGATTGCACGATTGTCAACACTATTACTTTCTTTAAAAAATGGAACAAAATATCCAGTTACAAAAGAAAACTTGATAGCGTAACTCCAGACCAAGTTGGATTACCACCAGAAAAAAAGAACAACAGAGGCATATCAGATATCATTTTTTTTTTTAATATCATACGATGAAGGGAAATATAAACCACAAAATACGGTAAATATCTAATCAAAATATGACACGTAGAAGCCATTGCCCTTTTCTTTGTACAATAGGTATACAGGAAATTTTAAATGATATTAACCACAAAACACAGATCTACAAATACTTTTTTTTGATTCAAAGATGTTTTTCCCATTTTTGTTCATATATTTATGCACACATTCATGTCTGTCAACATGATATCTCCGAAAGTTCTCAATGAATTTCAATGAAGTCAACTCCCCTGCATTGTAGCTATACGTAAATAGCAATGAATTCTAGTGTGATTTTCTGGAGATCTGGCAATGGACAAAGAAGGCTATAGATTTTGGGACGGATCCAGGAATTTCCTAAATCACCTACCCTGCATCGTAGCTATGTGTACATAGTACAATATCTCCTAAGGTTCTTGTTGAATTCCAGTAAAATTTAGTGGAAGGTAGTCAATAGGGAAAGAAAGGTTGAATTTTGGGCCGGATCCAGGAATATTTTTCTGATTGAGAGATATTTTCAATTTTTTTGTATACATATGACTGTCACTGCAATATCTCCAAAAGTTCTCAATCAATTTCAATGAAACTCAATGGGTGTGTAGGCTACAGGAGAAGTGCTTGAATTTTAGGGGAGGTCCTTGTGCAATTACTTCCTCTATTTTGCTCCTATATGCCCACACTATGTATTGATATATGATATTGCAAAATGTTCATGACTGTTTACACGATATGTCTTGATGAATTTCAATGTAATTTTGTTGAAGGTCGGTCAAAAGGCTACAGAGGAAGTGGTTAAATTGGGGCAGATCCATGCAGAATTACACTTCCTAGTTTTGACAGGGGCTTGTGCTCTCTGAGTGTTTTTCCAGTTAATTTATGAAAAGAAAATCCACTCGCAATCTGTTATCTGAATGGGTCAAGTTGCTTGTGTCATGGCTGGCTTCTTTTAGGTGTTTATTCTTTTTATAGCCTTAACATTTGATATTGTGTTTTCACACCTGAGTGACGAATATTCTGTTTTCTCTAAATCCTGAAATTTAAGAATCTTTTAAGCAAAAATTTGAAGTAAACAAAAAAAAAACAACTGGTTAGTAACTCCATGGAGACTCTCACCTGATGTTTTGTTTTGCAGTGATCACGAAAAAAAATACAAATATCCAAAAATCAGATATGAATGCTGCCTGAAATAAACTAAAGGATTTATTTGACAAACTCATATTGCAAATAGAAAAAAAAATAGAAAAAAATCTAGATTAAAAAAAAAAGTTTTTCCTTGAATATAAGAAATAGATGTTAAAAGCCTTAGTACACCTTTGGTACAGCTTATACATACAACACTTGCATTGATAGCCAGCCATCCATTTTTAGTGATCGCTGCAAAACAAAGTGTAAGAGAAGTAATTGATTCATTGATCAATCCTATTTCCAATCTTTTAATTGATCACCCTGAATATGGCATGCTGTCAAGACATTGGCCTCCTGATGGTTTTCTATTGAGTGGCTAACCTGATTTAGAACTGAGGTCTAGAGTAACACACACACATATATATATATATATATATATATATATATATATATATATATATATATATATATATATATATTATTGTGTCATTCACATCTTCAATGTGGCTATAGACTATCCATTATCCCATCCAGTACCACGAGGAAGGATTGAAACCTTCGCTTCAGACCTGGAGGCCGGTATCATACCTCTGCGACACGGAACTGGACAGTCAGTAAGGTTGAATTTAAGCATAATATTTAAGAATGAATATATATATATATGGGGAATTTATGCATGAATGAATATATTGCTTAAATAAATGAATATATTGCTTAAATTCAATATATATATATATATATATATATATATATATATATATATATATATATATATATATTATTGTGTCATTCACATCTTCAATGTGGCTATAGACTATCCATTATCCCATCCAGTACCACGAGGAAGGATTGAAACCTTTGCTTCAGACCTGGGGGCCGGTATCATACCTCTGCGACACGGAACTGGACAGTCAGTAAGGTTGAATTTAGGCATAACATTTAAGCATGAATATATATATATATATATATATATATATATATATATATATATATATATATATATATATATATATATATATATATATTGCTTAAATAAATGAATATATTGCTTAAATTCAATATATGTATATATATATATATATATATGCTGAATGAATGGTTTGGCTTCGTGGATAAAGATAGAGATTGCTATAGCAGATGGACCATAGATGGCTAGGTCTATATGCTAATTTTCCTTCCAGCCTGAGCAATAGATTTTTAAAGTGAGACATAATCTAGAAAGCTTTACAGCTTTAAACACTAAATATATTAAAAACCTTTTTTTTCAAAAATTCTTTGTGTCACTTATTTCCCAATATCTGTTAATGTAATTTATGTAATTTTCTCCCGTGTTATTTATGTTCTTCTCAGACTTTGATAAATCTTTTCTCGTTGGGATCATCATATACGCGTGTGTGCGTGGTCGTCTGTGTGTGTTTGTATCTATATACATGTGTAAGTACATGTGCTTTGATGTTTTCTCACTCAATTTTGACTCTCATGATGATTTATGTAATCAATCTTATAAAAAAAAACTTTAAAAAACTGGTTTTGTTACTATGACTCAGAAGTTCAAGCAAGAAATTTTTTGCCTTTCTAGGAAGTTGATTGGCAAAAAACAAGTCATTTTTAACTAGGGTCATACACAGAGTAAAGCGAGGTGCAATACGGTCAGCAGATTTCTCCAAGGGTTGCCACATTAGCCATTTTTCAGCTAGATCTGGCAGACTTTATCCAATTCGTGAAAATCTATGATGCCCGATTAAATCTGTACAGTCTAATAAAAGTAAAGATTAAATTCTTATTAACAATTTTTCCTGCAGTCTTAGTATAGGGTTATTTTATTTAATACTAGGATATAACTGTCAAGAATGACAGTGTTATTTATGTATGGATTTGCAATAAAAAAACATTTTATCAAATAGTTTATTTCAATAACTCAAGTATCTTGATTTTAAGTTTTTATCAAAGTCTCAACTTATCTCGAGCTGTTTTAATGTGAGATGATTGGACATAAAGTCTTAAATCAGTCAATGTAAATGTGTAGTGTTTTTTCTTTATCTGAATGGAAACATTAGATGATCTTTACTTAATAAGATAAATTATGACGACAGTATCAATATGTTTAGGGAATGTGTATGAAGCATGTGCTCTTTGTAGGCATGACAGGTATGAACAGGTGTATTGATCACCATAGCCTGTGCGTGTGCCAGGACTAATCATCTAAAAAATTGTCTAAAATTATCTTTAAAAAATGGATCTTTTATCTAAAGTTATCTAAAAAATACCAGCACAAGATTTGGGCATTGTTGGTCCAAAATGAGTCGTAATATCCATCAGTTGTCTGCCATTCTTGCAACATGGCCAGCCCAATGCCATTTGAATTTTTTAATGGATTCTATGATGTCTCGGACTCCTGTCTTCTCCCGGATATATTGTGCTGTCTTGTGGTCTCTCCATGTGAGGTTGAGCATAATTCTTTCATGTACACGTTGCATGGTTCTCAAATTGCAGGTCTGTCTCTTGGTTTGGTTCCATGTTTCAGCTCCATAGCGAGGATTCATTGATTCTATACTTTTCTTTTTAGGATTAATGGAACTTCTTGTTTTTGAAGGTTGAGCTTGCTCTTCCAAAGGCTTGCCATCCCAGGGTGATTCTTTGCTTGATTTCTTCTTTTTTGGGTTTCATAGAGATTTGTTGTCATAGGTCATGGCATGGATCCTCAGAGATCACATTCGTTACCGTGGCCAGCAAAGTATTAGATGGAGAGACGAGCAAGACAAATTCAAAAAGTGCTTGCTCTGCAACACCCACAATAGAGAAGTGTGGCGGATCCTGGGGAAGGTCTATGTCCAACAATGGACATTAAAAGACTAATGATGATGATGATGAAGCCGAAATATCAACCCAAGAGAAATCTTTAGAAGTGAAATATTAAATAGGGATATCTAAAACACCCTTTAAACTCTGATTAACCAACCATATATCATCCTTTACAAATGAAAAATATAAAAATAATACATCACTTTTGACATATTATTGGAGACTGAGTGATAGCAATCTTAAAACAGTAAAATGGAAAATATCGAAACAAATGTATGTATGACAAAATATTGAGAGCCCATGCCACCTATGCATAAATGAGAAATTCGGAATTGTCATTTTTATAAACAGGACTAATTAAACATGAAACAGACTTATTAAACAAAAACAAAATGAAATAGCGTTAAAATGCCGGCACCGCGCAAAATTTCTATTAACAAACATTACTCAATAACCCACATATAGATATACTAACAATAAATAACATAGATATCTTATTCACATAGCTGCTGCAAAGAACACTCCAATCAACATAATTATCTTAGAAATAAGGAAATAGACTAAACCCAATATAATCAAATAACCCCCTGGGGTCAGATAAATTGGGAACCCCAACATTGGGATACTAAAAAAAAAAATGATCAATCAGCCACATACTGATAACGAAAACACTTACTCCGTAACCCCCTGATTTATAATTCATGATCACCAACAGATATACATCCCCATTAAATGAAACAAAAAATACTGCAAGCAATAGCCAACCACTAAACAAAAACATATATAAATAGTATATAAATAGAATAAAGGGAAGATCCCACCACTATGAATGATAGACCTCCTCGCCGAAAGAATGTCCTGAATAGTAATCTAAAATAAACTGTCCAACGACAGATATAAAGAGACTGATGATGATGATGGTCCAAAATGACAAGAGAGACCCAAAGAGGGTTTTTCTGAGAAAATAAAAAAAATTCTTTATCATCATCATCTTCAGTCTTTTAACGTCCGCTGTTGGACTCAGACCTTCCCCAGTATTCGCCACAATTCTCTATCATGGGCGTCACAGAGCCAGTATTTCCTGAATCTGTCTAGTTCATCTCTCTATCTTATGTTCTGTTGGCCTCGATTTCTTATGTGATCACTGGGGATCCATATTGTGAGACGTGATGTCCATCAGTTATCTTTCATTCTTGCAACATAGCCTGCCCATTGCCATTTGAGTTTTTTAATAATTTCTATGATGTCCACCCGTTTTCATCCTTATGTACTGTGCTGTCTTGTGATCTCTCTGCTGCAGGGTCAAACTCCACTCCTATTTCTATTCTAACTGTGAATGATTACTGCAACTTTTTTATCATATATATATATATGATGAATAAATTTGTAGAGACTTGTCAGTTTAGCTCAGTTGGTAAGAGAGTTGCCATCCAATCACACGCTTGTGATTTCAAATCATGGTAGGAAGATGTTAGTTTACTTCCCTAAATTTGGTGAAGATTGTCCTTCTTGTTTGTCTTGCTACAGGGGAAATACAAAGTCAACTCCAGACTTGGATTGGAGTTTGACAGAAATCTGAATCTTATCAGTTGTAATTAACTATTGTTATTTATTCCTGTTAAGTCCTTGTGGAGCATAGAGCTATATTTGCACTGCAATGGAGAACTCGATTTTAAGCAAGTCCCCATGACAAGGCTCGCATTAGTTTGGCTGCCTTTGCCTCTCTCTTTCCCTTTTCCATTTTGGCTGCAAAACGAATCTATTTTAATCAACCTTTAGAGCTGATTTCTCGCCCTCAAAAAGCAGCATTTGCTACAGCACTGATCTTCTTTGTATTCTCGTAGACCCCAGCAATACCGCAGTCCATAGAGTTCCCCTTTCTCTAATTTCTAATTTTGATTCTACATCTTTAGTTTAAAGATTTTTAATTTCAAAAAGTTGAACTTCAAGTCAAAAAAGTCGACCTTCAATTCAAAAATTTTGAATTTCAAATTGAAAAAGTTGACCTTCAATTTGAGTATATTGAACTTCAAAGTAAGAAAGTTTAACATCAAATTGAAAAAGTTGAACATCAAATTAAAAAATTGAACTTCAAATTGAAGAAGTTGGACTTCAATTCAAAAAAATTGAATTTCAAATTGAAAAAGTTGACCTTCAATTTAGATATGTTGAACATCAAACTAAAAAAGTTTAACCTCAAATTAAAAAAGTTGACCTTCAATTTAGATACGTTGAACTTCAAACTAAAAAAGTTTAACCTCAAATTAAAAAAGTTGAATGTCAATAAAACAAGTTGAACATCAAACAAAGAATATTGAACTTAGAATTAAAAAATCGACCCCCAATTCAAAAATGTTGAACCACAAATTCCTGGTCCCTACTTCGATTTTTGTATTTGTTATCAGGGGCTTGTTCAGTGGAGTAGCTCACCATAGACTTTCACCAGCACGCATAATAAACCCTCCTGAAAAGCAATCTTCTCGACCAGGCTCTTGCTGGGTTGATCATGGAGGCAATTGCTGGGGTTTCAATAGCAAGTTTCATGGGGTGAAGTACATGGGACCTGGAAGATGACCAAAAAGTAAAGTGTTGGAAGAGTTTAAGTAATTATACTGCATAAAGGCCTCTCCTCTTATAACACGGTTTGCTGAAGCGCAGATCACATTACAATGCAGGTAGGTTGGGGACCCAAAAATATTGATCCAGCTCAAAAATAGCTTTATCTAGCTCCAAACAGCTAGATTTTATCACGGCTCAGTGATTATGCTGTTGGCTTTCGTGTTATGATGGGGGAGGGGGGATCTCTAGTGGTATGGAATGTGGAAGATTTTTATATCCTTCTCTCGTACAGTGACCAGGCTTGAATACCATGCTAGAGAAAGATTAAAAATCTTTCAGAAAAAGTTGAGCAACTAAATTGATACCAGAATTAAAATGTATGAATCATGAAGATACGTCAAAGTTGTTCGAAAGAAAGAGGGATTGGGAGCACTCCAAAGAAATGTTTAAGGTTATGTGTGATGTAAAATTAGTTGACCTTAATGTATTTTTTACTGAAAAGAAGTACAAGGAACTGAGAGGCCGTAAGTATATGGTGAAATTAGATAGGAGTAGAAGGATTATCAGGAAATTCTTTTTTAATAACGGAGTTGTAGGATTATGGAATAGATCCCCAGAGTAGGTAGTGCTATCAACAAATGTAGATGAGTTTAAAAATAATTGTGTTTATTACACCACTGCTGACGTTGATATTCGATTATTCTGATATTGTGTAAATATGATTATTTGTTGCATGCTTTTGAGTACAAATTGCGTACTTCTTTGTCACGCCAAAATGAATGTTTCGAATATTTCAAATGTTTGTCTTTACATCATCTTGTCACAAACGGAGATTGGACGTTGCGTTGAAGCGTAACATCTTTTGGTGACTGGTGGATTAGGAGTGGCCAAAAGAGGCTCTTCCTTTCATCTTTCAATATTAGATCTAATTGAAAAGCTATAAAAAGAAACAGGTCAGGTTAATCACTCAATAGAAACCATTCCATGACCATCTTTCAACTGCATGTCGTGTCAGGGATGATGAATTAAAAAATTGGAAAGCGGGATGATGAATGAATAAGTAACTTCTCTTACCCCTTGTTAGGTGGTGATCACGAAAAAAAAAAGTCTGAATGAATGCTGCTGGACAAAAACCAATTTAGCATGAACATATATTGTAAATTGAACAAACACCCACCTATCCCTAGAAACAAAGAATGAATTTTTTAAAAACAAAAAAATATAATGAGTAAATGTTGAAAATTTCAGGCCTCTAGTTCCATTGTGGCCTGTACACCTGATGCATTCATAAAAAGCTAGTCAGTTAGCCAGACCAACTTGAAAACTGAAGAAACCTATGTTGACAATATTTTGTAGTATTTTGATTAAACATTTCGAACAACATTTCAATTTTGTTGTATGTATTGCATTTAAGTTAGAAACCAGCAACCGAAACTGTCAACATAGGTTTCTTTAGTTTTTAAGATGGTCCGGTTGGCTATGTATGTGCATATGTACGTTTCACACGTTGAATCTGCACCAATAGAACCAATTGTTTTTTGAAAATTCTCCCCTTAATACATTCTTAATGAAAATTCCACCCTCTAAATACAATGTAATTGAAAGCTAAATTAGTCCCTTAGTAATTACACTTGCCTTTTGAAAATTCAGACATTTTTAGTTATCACTGCCCAACATAAAACAAGAGAAGTAAATTATTCATTGATCACCTCTTTGTCCAACACTGCATTCTGCCAAAAAAATGTGACTATTGAGTGACTAACTAGACTTGGGGCTCTTTTGATCTCCTTGTGAAAGTTAGTTTGGTAACCTAAACAGTTTAGATAACCTCTTATTAGATTATTCTGATTATAGGCATTTTTTATACATTTTTTTCTCATCAAAGCATCATGCATTAATACCCTAGTGGATTATCCCCAAAATAGACATTTTTTTCTCTAGATTTATTCTTTACAGAACTCTTCAAATAAAAAAGATAATGATATATGTCATTATAAAAAGTGTCCTTTCACAGGAACCCTCAATACTCAAGCCATCACAGGGCAAAAGCTCTAAAAAATCTTTGCAGTGAAAAAAACTTTTCACTTCAAATGTAACACCTATTAGAGAAGAGTTCGAGGAAAATGAAACTTGTCAATGAAGTCACTTACAAAACACAGACAGTAGCTACAATAATAAATCATATTTATTTATTGAGTTTATATGATTATGAAAGTCTCGAAACAAGAAAGTTTTTCATTTTTGATTTAAAACTTCCCAATGTGTGTTTGGTCCAGATATCATAGGGTAACTGATTCCAAATTCTGGGAGCTACCTGGCTGAAACTCCTGTGCCCATGAGTCGTATTCATAAAGACAAGTTCTAGGGTCAAATCATCAAAATCTCAGATGTGAATCAGAGCTCAGAGTTCATTGGGGCTCATATCATGCAGACATTTGAATATTGTAATTGAAATTTTACCATCATCAAGTTGACTTGCTTTAAAATAATAACTTGAAATTTCAACTTAAAACAGATTGACATTAAAAAAACTTTGAATTTTTGACTGAATTGAAAATGTTGATCTATAGTAAGGTTGATTTGTTCTCAAATATCCCATACTCTTCAAAACTGCACTGTTCAAGGTCTTAGGATTCAATGTGTTATTTTTTCATCTTATACTTGGCTACATTAATATATGCAACAAAATCAATACCGTATTATATCAAAACACGCATTATTCAAAACCATTCCATTCATAGTATTGCTGTATAAACATGCAGATATACATCCCCATTCCAACATTTAGTGAAATTTGTCAGCATAAAATGCAATTGTTAAACAACTATCGAATTGCTATAGCCCTACAAATGGTAACCAGGTACTTTGACCAACCAGCCGAGTGGGCTGAGATTCTTTTCTCTTTGCTCATCTGTGTCTCTGTGTATATGTCTCTGAGTGCTCCTGGTCACATTTTGGGGGCTACAACTTTGGGATTATCCATGAGTACACCACTAGGCGCCATTTTAAAGGAATTTATTTTTTTTTCATATATGTGCTTTTTTGGGTCTCTATGGTCATTTTGGACCAACAGCACCCAAATCTTCTGTCAGTGTTTTTCTAGATAATTTTCGATAGAAGATCTATTTTTTTAAAATAATTCAAGATAAAAGATCTATTTTTTAAAGATAATTTTAGATAAAAGATCTATTTTTCAAAGATGATTTTAGATAAAATATCTTTTTTTTTAAGATAATTTTAGATAAAAGATTTATTTTTCAGAGATGATTTTAGATAAAAGATCTATTTTTTAAAGATAATTTTAGATAAAAGATCTATTTTTTAAAGATAATTTTAGATAAAAGATCTGTTTTTTAAAGATAATTTTAGATAAAAGATCTTTTTTAAAGATAATTTTAGATAAAATATCTTTTTTTTAAAGATAATTTTAGATAAAAGATCTTTTTTTAAAGATGATTTTAGATAAAAGATCTATTTTTTAAAGATAATTTTAGATAAAAGATCTTTTTTTTAAGATAATTTTAGATAAAAGATCTGTTTTTTAAAGATAATTTTAGATAAAAGATCTTTTTTTTAAGATAATTTTAGATAAAAGATCTCTTTTTTAAAGATAATTTTAGATAAAAGATCTTTTTTTTAAGATAATTTTAGATAAAAGATCTGTTTTTTAAAGATAATTTTAGATAAAAGATCTTTTTTAAAGATAATTTTAGATAAAATATCTTTTTTTTAAAGATAATTTTAGATAAAAGATCTTTTTTTAAAGATGATTTTAGATAAAAGATCTATTTTTTAAAGATAATTTTAGATAAAAGATCTTTTTTTTAAGATAATTTTAGATAAAAGATCTCTTTTTTAAAGATAATTTTAGATAAAAGATCTATTTTCTAGAGATAATTCAAGAGAAAAAGATACATTTTTAAAGATAATTTTAGATAAAAGATCTATTGTTTAAGCATAATTCAAGATAAAAGATCATTTTTTTTAATCATTTCAGATAAAAGATCTATTTTCTAAAGATATTCAAGATAAAAAATCAATTTTTTTAAAAATGATTTTAGATAAAAAAATCTATTTTCAAGATAATTTCAAATAACTAGTCCTAGTATACACACAGACTACGGTAATTCAATTATGTAAAGTACGGATATTTATGAAGCTTTTTCGAGACAACATTTCTAAATACCCTCAGACCCCCTCTCAGCTATGACTCTCCAAATATGAACTTTTTTTGGTTGAAATAAAATTACAGGTTAGAGCTTTATATATTTGGCAGTAAATTGAAGTCTACCTTTTTATGAAATATTTCAATTAATGCTCCAAGGACCTTGATGCATTTGAAACTGCTATTAAATTGTCAGCTGTGAAAGGAAGGTAGAGATTACCGTCGGATGTTGGTGACTCAGAGTTCAGTTTTATCTGCATTTGGTGGCAAAACAGGTTTCTTTTGCCCCAGGCAGAAGGATCACTTGCATTCAGTTCCGTCATTAGAAAACCATCAACGAAAAAACTGTCTAAATAGCTTTCTTCAGTTTTCGAGTTGGTTCAGCTAGTTGGCTGTCTGGCTGTCTGGCTGGTCGTCTGTCCTGCTATGTATGTATCTATGTATCATGTGTAGCGGCAGTAACAAAGGAGCTACAGGGATGAAAATTTAAACACTTACTCCTTATTGTTTGGCTTTTTTTCAAATCCCATCCCCCAAAATAAGAGTGTATGCCAAATTGATCCTTTTCTCTGCACTACAACATTCACGCATGTTCTTCGAAAATTCAGAGGCGATCACTGCCCAACAAAAGGTGAGAGAAGCAACTTATTTATTGATCACCTTTTTTCCCAATTTTTCAATTGGTCATCTCAGAAACGGCATGCTGCCAAAACACATTGGTCATGTGACTGTTTTCTATAGGGTGACTAACCAGACCTGTTTTTAACTAAAAATTTTACAAGCACATGTGTCTGCATTTCAATATTGGTACAAGGCGGGATATATTTGCCTAAAGGTGACATAAATTCAGACGAAGTTGAAAAGTAGTCAAAAAATTGAAAATAATGATTTTTATTTCATCATCTAATAGAAATACAAAAAATTAGATAAAATGTTTTAAAAACCGGAAAGAAACCAGAATGTAAACAAACATGGCTGCTGATCAGAATGAAGGGTGGGTTTTAACGGTGTTATGTGGACTTTGCCCACCGGTTGAGTCTTGGTAGCTCAATTGATAGAGCAAGTGAGTGTAAACCATGCTCCCTCCAATAAGGGATGAGGGTTCAAATCAGAGTCAGAGCAAAAGTTGCAATAAAAAGCATCCAATCAGTCAAAATTAGTCATCAAAAATAATAATTTATATTCCAACTAGGTCCAGTTAATCTATCAGTAGGAACCATTCCATGTCCAACATCTTTTAGCAGCATACCTTGTTGAGGCTGATCAATTGAAAGATTGGAAAAAGGAGTAATCAGTGAATCAGTTACTTCACTTGCCTTTTTGGGGCAGTGATCACTAAGTAAATTGAAATTTTTTTCAAAAAAACAAGTGTGAATGCTTACAGACACAAAGTAAAGGACGAGTTTAGCATAAACTCACATCGTAAATTGAACCCCCTAATTAAATACTTGAGGGGGGTCAAAAAATAAAACCCAGGGTAAATGTTCAGATTTTAAACTCTCTAGCTCCATTTGTGAGAATAGTACATATGATTCATAACCAGCTTGTCAGCCAGCCAGACCAGCTTGAAAACTGAAGAAACAGTTTTTTTTATACTAAAAATTGTATTGGAAAAATATGTTTATGTAATTATAGCAATGAAGTTTCATTGTATTATCAAACAAGTATTGCCATCAAAGGTGGTAAAAGGTTCTTCCCTTTTTTATATGTGCACATATCTCTATGTTTGTGTTTTCCAATGTTCCTGGCCATACCATTTAGTCTACAGTGATATCAATATACCAACAGACCCCTCCTTTATTGGAAAAACTTGTCACTGACCTTGAATCAAACTTGTATCAATGAATACAATTGTTTGTACATACCAACATCGCTAGCTGCGACACGCCTAATATGTCCGACATACAAGGACAATACTTTCACAAGTTTCCTCACAACCTTTTGAACTATTATCATTCTATGAATGGAGAAATTCAATCAATATAATTGTTTAATATTGCATTGTCATGCTCACCATTCAATTCAGGTGCTTCTATGAAGCAGAGGAAAAAACGAGAAGCTGTACAATGAATATGCTCACATGTCAAATGAAAAGACACACCTGTAGTATGTAAATGCAAAAAAAAACACAAAGAAAACCGCTGAGGCTTTGATGCTGTGACTTATTCCATAAAACAGAAACTTTGTATTGTTGTGAAGACAAAGTGTTGCGGAGGACAAGGCACTGATCAAACAAACAACGCAAATGCTGATGGAAACCGGGGTTCTGGGTAGTCACACAATAGAGGCCGTCACGTGACCAATGTCTTTTGGCAGCATGCCGTGTTGGGGGTGATCAATTAAAAAATTGAAAAAAGGGGTTAATCAACGAATGTTACCTTCTTCATCTTTTGTTTGCCAGCAATCATTTAAAATGCCGGAATTTCCGCAAAACAAAGCATGAATCCTGCCGCACACAGACTAAGGTCCAATTTAGCATAAATTTACATTGCACTAAACCTTCCACTAAAACACTATCAAGCGGTGTGAATTTTCAAAAAACGAAAATAAATACTTTATAAGGAGTAAATGTTCAGATTTTCAGCCCTCTAGCTCCTGCTGCTCATAGAATAAGGACCAAATTAGCATTAACTTACATTGTACTGAACCTTCCACTAAAACACTATCAAGAGGTGTGAATTTTCAAAAAACAAATATAAATACTTTATAAGGAGTAAATGTTCAAATTTTCAGCCCTCTAGCTCTATTGGTGTGACCTGCACACATTATACATATATTGTGAGCCAGCCAGTTCAAATAAAAAACTGAAAAAACCAATGATGAGAGTTTTGGTTTCAAGAAATACTCAAATAGAATTTGAACCACCAGATAGAGAAAGCAAGAAAGAGTTCAAAATGCTATGTTCCAAATTGAGAAATCATTGGTCCAAATTCTGTCAATTTTGGAACTTTTTATGTAAGGTCTCGAATATACCCATAAAAAATGACTGTTTATTTATGTATAGATAGAAACTAAGGAGCCCGCAGCTTTTTCTTGGTTAACTTATTTTCAATAATTCAAGTATCCCAATTTCAAGTTTTTCAAAGTCTCAACTCAATTTGAGCTGTTTCTAAGAGTTTCTATCATGTAATTTTTATTGTTGAGACACTTATTATATAAAAACTAAAATATACCAATTGAAAATGATTGTTATTTATGTATGGATCCGCACTGAGGAGCCTAAACCTATCTTATTGGGTAATTTATTTTCAATAATTCAAGTATCCTAAATTCAAGTTTTTCAAAGTCTCAACTCTATTGAAGCTGTTTCAATATGTGATCAGACATTAAGTCTTAAGAGTTTCTATCATGTAATTTTTATTCTTAAGACAATTATTATATAAAGACTAGAATATACCAATCCAAAATGATTGTTATTTATGTATAGATCGCTACTGAGGAGCCTAAATCTATCTTATTAGGTGATTTTTTTAAATAATTCAAGTAATTTTCAGTTTTATTTCAAGTCTCAACTCAACCCAAGCTGTTTCAATGAATGATTGGACATAAAGTCTCATGTCTCAAGTTTAACATCGAACAAACATTTTTCAATCATTCATGAACTCTTTTTCTCTTCATTTTCGTCTCAAAGGATCGGCATTTTTTAGATGAATTCTTCGTTGTTATGACTACAGGCTATCACGATTTTGAACTCTTTCTTAATTTTATTGGCTCTGTTAATGTATTTCACATGCTCCAATCCATAACAAATTTTAGGTTATAACAGGACTCAGACGCGAAGGACAATTATACAAATAAACATACGATTTTATATGAATAGATGATGAGATGAACTTTTCTGAATTCATTAGATACTTTTTGTAGTAATGGAAATTAACAGAAATCTTTGCATATCTGCTGAGCTTAGCTTAGCCTGGCATAGAGCCATGATGGTGAGTTAAACTCACAATACAAGCAAACAACCTGTGGGACATGCCAACAATTGCTCTGTAGCATATATAGGCAACCATAGACCCATAACATTTTTTGTGGCCCACGGGCAATCTAGGCATTTATCTAAAATCTCATAAAGTTTTTCTCTGAAAGTTAATTCTATAATTTTTATTGTAAAATTACCTTGGCTACACAAATCATTGATATAACAACATTCCAAAGGAAATTATGAATCACCTCTACCCATATATGCTACTTTTTACATAGTAAATTGAGCAGAGGTGATGGTAAAATTTTCAGGATCCATTTAAAAGCTCAAATGGCAGTGGGCTGGCCATGTTGCACGAATGGTAGACAACCGATGGACATCGCAACTCACGACATGGATCCCCCAAGATCACATGCAGAACCGAGGCCGGACAAATATTAGATGGAGAGACGAGCCAGACAAATTCAGAAATTACTGGCCCCGCAATGCCCATGATAGAGATTTGTGGCGGATCCTGGGGAAGGTCTATGTCCGACGACAGACGTTGAAAGACTGATGATGATGATGATGATGATGATGATGGTGGTGGTGGTGGTAGCGGTGATGATGATGATGATGATGATGGCGGTGATGGTGGTGGTGGTGATGATGATGGTGATGGTGGTGGTAAAATTATGTTACCTTGATGAAAATACTACCAGTATAGTTTGAATCATAGATTTATGATTTAAAAAAAACAAAAAACAGGTTTGGTTAGTGTCTCGATAGGGTGATCAATTAAAAAATCAGAAAAAGGGAGTGATCCATGATTGAGTTACTTTTCTTACCTTCTCGGGGCTGTGATTACTAAAAAGCACAAATTTTCAAAAGAACAAACTGGCATGAATGCTGCTGGACACAAACTAAGGGACCAGTTTGACATGAACATCCATTGTAAATTGAACCTCCCAAATAAAACACTATTAAGGGGGAGAATTTTCAAAAAAACAAAAAAAATTTTCTCCATTCATTGAGGCTTGTGCATACGTTCACAATTTCAAGCTTTTACTATATATGGTAATTGTTATTCATATAGTTGTTAAAAACAGAAATTGAGTACACTTTCTGTGATATGATCAACATTTTTTAACTGAATGTGAGGCTCAAATAAAGATTAAAGTCTCTCATGTAACCCGCTGGATCAAAAAGGTTGACCATGCTTACTCATTGGTATGCACTCAAAACCATATATCTCGTTGCCAAGTTTAAATTCTTGATCTCAAATTGTTATTGTTTAATACACTAACAAAAGTTTTTTTCATTGGTGACATACTTTTTAAAAATCAAATCTTTGCAACGCATTACTCGAATTTTGTTAGCCATGCTAAATATATAATGTCATCCAAAAAGTTCAACCAACTTGGGGGGAAAAGTATCTTTTGAAAGACATACAATATTTGAAACTGTTAACAAAAACTATTACGGAAACTACTAACACAGGTTTCTTCAGTTTTCAAGTTGGTCCAGCTGGCGGGCTATGTATATATGATACAGACATACAGGCCACACCAATGGAGTTAGAGAGCCTGCTATTTCAAAATTCTTCCCCAAAATAGGTTTTTAGTTGAGGGTTCAAATCACAATATAAATTTATGCTAAATTGCTTTCTAGTTTGTGTCCAGCAGTGTTCACTCTTGTTTTCTGAAAATTCAGATTTTTTCTAATGTCCAAGAGTTGAGAGAAGCAAACTATTCATTAATCACCTCTTTTTTCTCTATCTAAATTGATCATCCCCAACACAGCTGCTAAAAGATATTTGTCATGTGATGGCTTCTATTGACTGACTAACCAGACCAGTTATACTTAATTTTTGTTGCACACCTAGAGATTATTGGCAACACACTAAAGTGTTGTGGCATACAGTTCAGAAAGCTGCACACTGTACACTTACCTATTAATATATGTATGTACTTCCCGACTTACAACCTCGGACAGGCAGATTGTATCTCAAAATGGTCATAAGCCGGACAGATGTCTGTGTGTTATGCTTTATGATAGAAAACCTAATGCATTGTCACCTTAACTTTTTCATTCAGTTTCACCAATTTGGATGTGATGTTTTGATCTCAAATTCAAAAATATTTTTTCAAAAACATCCAAATTGGCAATACTGGACTTAAAATCATGAGAAAATGTTTGGAAAAAACACCTAAATATGTCAACACTGGACTCACAAATTAAAAAATGAAAAACATAAAACACACCGATGTTTGTATAACTGGTTCAATTTCCCAACAAATTTTTAGAATGAAAAAGAAAAAAAAAATCATAATCGTATTTTAAAAAATGAAAGTAGGTAAAAAAATTGTATTGATTTAGTAATCATCCGATAACTGTAGAAAGTGAATTGGGTCATTGTGCTTGTGTACGTATTATTTCATATGAGTATGTTTGCATGTGAGGTAAAGATAATGTGTGCATAAGGGTGTGGCAAGAAAATGAAAGATGATCCATAGCGCGAAGTCACCTGTTGGCAGACTACTTGCTGTAACCAATATTGTTGAATTATCACTATTATGTGTTTGCAGGGGACAGTTTAAGTCCGATGACCAACATTGAAAGGCTGATGCTGATGATAATAATGATGATGTTGCCAGCTTTATTTTGGAGGGAAACTGTGTATATATGATATTCAAATAGTATGTATGTTTATTCTGTGTACTAAAAAACCTTCCAATTAACTCTTAAATTCATACAAAGAAAATAGAATGTCAATGTCAAGCGAGGTAAGTACTGATCAAAATTATCTCACTTTGATAATTTGGTGGATTTTTTTTCATTTTTGCTAGATGTGTCCACACATCTCTATTTGACACTCTTCGGTTGATCTGTCAGCTAGTCCCAGTAACACAAAACACCAGAAATAAGTCATTAAAGGTGTGACATCATTAAGAAACCAACTGCTTTGATATTATGATAGAATGTACAAGTTCGGCATTTTTGAAGAAAAAAAATGCCCAAAATAGCCATTTACAATTATCATTGAAAATATTACTCTCGGAATATTCCCATGTGATATTTTACAAGTATGAGAATCAATGAGCTCAAAGAAAGAATACTTGTTGTTCTGTCTCCATCTCCTGTTTATATTACCATGAATTGCAGACGCATCTTATGGTTCTTGTTATATATATCATATACTCAATAACACTTTATCAGTTCTTATACACATGTATGACTAAGCAAATTTATTACTTATTTTCTTGTACTTTTGTAATCCAGGCATGTAACTTTTATATTTACATGTATTTCTCATATCTATGTATCTGAGTCATGTGTGTAGATGGTTACAAGTTACGTCAGTGGGGGGTAGATGTATTAGCATGTACCCATAAAAAAAGACGGGGTTATTTATGTATGGATCAGAACTAAGAAGCTCAGAACTATTTCATTAGGTAATTTATTTTTAATAATTTGAGTATTCTAATTTCAAGTTTTTCAAAAAGTTTCAATTCAGCCTAAAACATCTTTTCCAGTCACTTAGATACATTTTTTTTAGTTCCAAATATCCCCCAATTCTGTGGTGTATTATCGGTTGTTATATCATAACTGCCTATCTCATTTTATTACAACCCTTTAATCGTTTTTTTTTTTAGCTATCCAACTCTATAATGAACTTATATGCAAATTTTTTTGTTTATTCATTTGTTTGTTTGAGATCCAATGGGATAATTTCATTGGTTGATTCATTTCCCTATCATGGATTAACAATAAAAATTACGTCATAGAAACTCTTAAAACTTTATGTCTGATCATCACTCATTAAAACAGCTTAAGATGAGTTGAGATTTTTAAAAACTTAAAATTAGGATACTTGAATAACCAAAGTAAATTACCAAATAGCTTCAGACTTTTTTCTGCCTATCCATACATAGATAACCCTGTCATTTCTGATGGGTATATCCTAGTGTTAATAAATTTTACATGTACTTATACATCATAACTTTTAGGTTATAACAGGAATCAGACAAAGTGGAGATATACACAACCATACAATCATTTAATCAAACATAGTAATTTGCATATCATACTCAATTTAATCATGAAAGGGGTAGGATAGAGGATAGGACAATGAAGAATGTGTAGCACTAATCTTGTAAGTGGGGTTCGTCTGCTTGCCTAGAAAATCAACATTCGAAATTTTAGATTTTCTCTTGTAGTAAACTAAAGCCTCCAGTGAAAAATAACCAACTCTCATTGCCATGAGGTAAACCTCCAGCAAAAAAGCAATAAATTTTGATCCGAAGTTAATTCCCTTGAAAATAAGATTTATGAATTTAAGAGTTATTTGGAAAGTTTTTTAGTCTATTTCTTTTTTTTTTTTTTGTTCTACCATTGACAATCATTTTTGAATTTTAAACTGAATGGTCAAATTTTATATTCCAGGGGTAAATTTCAGTCGTTCTGGAATTTCTTGAAAGGCATGTACCCACTTCTCCCTCCTGCCCAGCTATGGTTACAATACTAGGGCTGTTTGGAGCTCTTTAGTCCTGTGAGGCAGTAAAGCATTGGTATCGGGCCAGGAATGCAGCCCTATAAAAGTCTGTGATTGCAACTGACAATAATTGGGTGACCATGTGTAGTTGGAGGAAAAGAGAAAAAAACCATCTCGACACAGAGCATCTGAGCTGAAATAGGTAGTCAGCAGTGTAACCAACCAAACCAGTCTCAGGAAAACATCAAAAAACGTCAAAATACGCTATAATCACATAATCTTTTTCATCATCATCATCATCATCAGTCTTTTAACGTCTGCCTTTGGACATAGACCTTCCCCAGGATTTGTCACAATTTTCCGTCATGGGCGTCGTGTTGCCAGTATTATCTAAATTTATCTGGTTCATCTCTCCATCTTCTATTCTGTCGACCTTGGTTTCACATATGACCTCTGAGAATCCATGTTGTGAGTCGTGATGTCCATCGGTTGTCTTTCATTCTTGCAACATGGCCTGCCCATTGCCATTTAAGTTTTTTTGATAGTTTCAATGATGTCTCGGACTCCCGTTTTCTTCCTGATATACTGTGATGTCTTGTGGTCTCTCCATGTAAGGTTGAGCATGATTCTCTCTTGCACGTGTTGTATGCTTCTCAGTTTGCAGATCTTTCTCTTGGTTAGGCTCCATGTTTCAGCTCCATAGGTGACTATCAGGAAAAGGCATTGGTTGTATACTCTTCTTTTTAGGATTAGTGGGATCGTCTGTTTTTTTAAAGTTGAGCTTGCTCTGCCAAAGGTTTGTGATCCTAGAGTGATTCTTTGCTTAATTTCATCTTCTTTTGAGGATCAAACCGAGATAGATGTAGTGGTCCACCTTTGCATCTTCAATCTTGTGCAATAATCACATTGAGATTAAGAACATAACTGTCAAGATTGATAATCTTTCTAATAGCCTTTTTAGGCTTTTTCTAGCTTGTTGAATAGCCATGTGGCCATATTTAATAATTGCTAGAAAATAGCTAAAAATTAGTAAAAAGAGCACTAAATGTTGAATTCTTTGCACTGCCACAACAAGGAACTAGTTAGATTTGGCATGAAAAGCACTAAATCAGCAACACTGCAAGTCAGTCAAAATTGAAAAAAGAAAATGTGTTGAAGTCGAATGATGGAACAGCCAACAACTAAGTGTTAAGAGGTGGGAGAAAAGGTGAGCAAATGGCACAGCCTCCTTGACCCTGTAAGTCAGTACAATCATCCCATTCATTACAAGTTTTCTATTGACATACGGGGTTGATCAAACACAACTGACACTTTACCAAATTTACTCTTCCAAATACATTAAGACATAATGATAAAAATGGCGGAACAAGAAAAAAAGACTAAAAAAAAACTCCCAATTAACTTTTAAATTCATACAAAGAAAATAGAATGTCAATTTCAAGTAAAGTAACTACTGATGAAAATCATTTCACTTGTGTCATTTGATGGATTTTTTGATTTTTTAAAATGTGTCCGCATCTCTATTAGACGCTCTTCGGTTAGTCTGTCGGCCTGTCCAAGTAACATTAAACAACAGAAAAAGGAAAAAAGAGGTGTGAGGTTATCAAAGGTGTGACATCATTAAGAAACCAACTGCTATGATATTATGATAGAATGTACAAGTTCGGCATTTTTGAAAAAAAAAAAAATGCCCAAAATATCCATTTATAATTATTATTGAAAATATTACTCTCAGAATATTTCCATGTGATATTTTACAAGTATGAGAATCAATGAGCTCAAAGAAAGAATACTTGTTGTTCTGTCTCCTTCTTCTGTTTATATTACTAGGAATGGTAGACACATCTTATGATTCTTGTTTTTATTCAATTTACTGAACAGTTCCCCTATCTTTTATACAATTTGTTGAAGAGTTCCACTATAAATTACAAGCGGTTTCAAGCGGTTTATGAATTTATGAGTTAATCATTAATGCATCAAATATCTTTCCCTTGGGAAGAGCAGGTGAATGAGAATCAATTTCCTACATCTTTGATGAACAACATTTATTTATAACAGAAACGACTTTCTCGAATTGACCATGGTTCAAATGTAGGGGAGATGGTCCCGATTGTCTAGTTTCACGCCTTCGCACATTCGATGTTGTACACATATGAAGAAAATAAAGAATCAACGAATAACGAGCTTCAGATTTATATACATTTTGGCTGTTACATAAACACTTTGATTCAATAATTTGATATAAATGATAACAAATACATCTACACAATATGCATTCATGAATGCAATATTTTTAAACTGTCACTCAATCATTGCTATCTGCAACAGATGTCGGCTTAGATAGTCTAATGGTAAATATGTCTGCCTCACACGCAGACAAATTTCCCTGTGCACTCAGCAGCTAAAAGAGTACACTCTAAGCTGCGTGATTAGGGCAGAGCTGGTCTTGAACAGACTTGAGATTTGCAAGGATCTCTAAGCTAACAGGCACAATAGAAACCAGAGGTAATACTCCAATGGGGGTTATCTCTCAAGAGATATGACATGTACTGCTCTAGCTTTTAACCCAAAACATACTAGGTATGATCATTGTTGCTTGATTTTGGTTTTTCATAGTTCCTGATATTTATATCTATCTCTTGGGAGTTGGTCCAGGCCCTAACCATTCATTGTAGAAACTTGATATTTCATTCTCTCAGTCTCTTTAATGAGTAGAAGAAATGTTTTTTTGTCGGTTTTTGAGAATCCTCCCCCTAGATAGGTTTTTATAGGAGGATTCAATTTACAATGAAAGTTGATCCCTCCGTTTGTGTCCAGTACCACTCATGCTTTTTTTTCTAGAACTTCTGGTAAATTTCACCGATCCTGGCAAGAAAAAGGAACTTATTTATTGATGATACATTTTTTTCTAAATTTTAGTTGATCATCCAATCAAATGATTAACCAGACCTGTTTTTCTTTAGTTCTTTTTTTTAATCCAAACAGCTAGTATTTTCATCCAGTTGATTCTAACATGACCACTGCTCAATTTACGAGCTAAAAAGACAGCATATATGGGCGGTGGTGACTAATGATTTCTCATGGAATGCTAGTTTTAACTGTAATAAGAAAAGGATCTCAGACAACATAAATCCGCAAGCAATGCATTAAATGTTAAAGGGCTGCATATGGCTTGCAGGCCGCATTTTAGGCACCCTTGATTTACAATAAAAGACCGAGAGCTTAACCCTAATTTTTTTTTGATCTTTGACTCTTAAAGGATATCGGTACAAGTGTGTATATGTACCATGAGTACTCAACAACTACCCACAGTATGTAACTGAAATTCACCTGTTTATATTAGTCAGCACACAAGGAAGTGTAGGGTTGAGTTTTAAGTTTTGGGATTGACAGTTCTCGCTAATCTAAGATTGAGATTTCACTTCAAAGTTTGTATTAATTATCTCCTTTGACCTCCACTTTTGAGAATTATCTAGATTTAGGTATGAAATATTTAAATTGGCAGCACTGAAGAGAAGTAACCAAAACATTATGAGGCCATACTTTTGTATGACATCCAGATACTATTTCACATGACATTTATGGCAGACTGCTCAACACATCATGAAGACAGCCCCCTTCAAAACATAAACCTTTGGAATGGGCACTGCCCTAGTTTTTAATAAAAGATGGGAATTTTAACCCTTATCATTTTTTATCTTCCATCTTAATTTCAGTCGCCTTTCATCAAAACAGCTTGGACCATCATTCTACAGTTTACAGTGTAGATCAGGAATAAAGAATAAGCTTTTGACAAGACTAGACTTTGCATCACTTTTACCCAGGGAAGCCTATCTCTGTATGACAGCTGCTCTAACTGTTTTAGCTACAGTGCAGGAGATCAAGTCTAACCATATTAACTTATTCCTTATTTTCCACCACTAACTCAACAATAGCACACTTGATGGTATCGATTTGTTTGTATACTCTTGGAGTATTGGTAGTAGTTGAATTATCTTGAATTTTATTTTGATGAACTACTACCATTTTTTGACTAAAATTTTCTTTCATCTTAATTCTAATTGTTTTATTTACACTAGAAATATAAGTCATTGTAAAACTATCTTGAATTTTTATTAGATGAAGCATTGTCAACCATTATCAATTTTTTACAAGTTTTTTCTCTCATCTTAACTTTGTTGC
This sequence comes from Thysanoteuthis rhombus, assembly GCA_963457665.1. Classification (NCBI taxonomy): domain Eukaryota; kingdom Metazoa; phylum Mollusca; class Cephalopoda; order Oegopsida; family Thysanoteuthidae; genus Thysanoteuthis; species Thysanoteuthis major. The sequence goes on from OY735241.1 coordinate 3,909,331, forward strand.
TTTTTTATTGCAACAACCATATAACCATATTCCTTATTTTTCTCCAATTGCACAGGGTTACCATGTTTGATGCTATTGTTTTGCCAATGAAGACCAAACCTTATTCTATGGAATTGATCCTCAATTATAACTGTAGCTGTGAGAATGGGAAAAGTGGAAACTATTTGAAAATGCCCCCTTGCCCCTGGCCACTAAAGAAGGGGCGACCCCCAAAAGCTTTAAAAATTATAGTTGACCTTCTGCATTTCTTCAGAAATTATTCAATAACAAGGATATATTTGTACAGACATGAATTGCATAACTATTACCAAAACTATCAACATAAGTTTCTTCAGTTTTTAAGCTAGTCTGACTGCCTATTTATGTATGTATATATGTATGTATGTATGTATGTATTAAGAAATGAATATATAAGATCCGATAGAATGATTATAAATTGTATTATATAATATAGAAACTTATTTGAATTGATCTGTTGTCATTAGACAGTTAATATATCACTCGCCGAGACATGTAAATAGAATAAACAATAAAAGAATATAGGGCCGCAGCTGGAATTGAACCTACAACCAACAGGGTAGCCACTTCAATGTAGCATTGCTCTTACCCTTCAGCTAAGCAGTCGCTGGGTATGCAAAGGCCCAAATAACTATTTTCACACCAAATTCTCATCTTATTTATTTCTTAGTCTATTCATTTCTTTCAAAACGACAGCTATGTATGAGAAATGGATTTATCTGATCTGACAGAATGATTATAAATTGCATGTATTTATTTGCCATGCATAGAGGCCACACCAATGGAGTTAGAGGGATGAAAATTTAGATGTTTACTCTTAATAATGTCTAAAAAAAAAAAAAGGAATGTCTATTTTTCGTTTTTTCGATAACTCCCCCTCAAAATAGGTTTTTAGCATGGGGAGTTCAATTTGCAATGTACATATATGCTAAATTTGTCTGTTGGTTCGGGTCCGGCTGTTTTCACACTTGTTTTTTGAAAATTCAGACAAAAGGTGAGAGAAGTAACTTTTTCATTTATTTCCAGTTTTTTGATTGATTAACCCCGACAACGTACATTGGTCACAATTCTATTGAGTGACTAATAAGACCTGTTTCCTTTTTCATCAAATCTCACTTAAGGCTGGAGCCCCCACCCCCCCAATCACTAGCCACACGACTAACTAACCTCATAAGTCCCTTTCAGTCCATTTTGTTCTCTCTGTAAACTTACAATATTTACCAACCAATATGACACGTTTCCGGTGTTACATGTTTCTAGGCATACCACCCACATCCAAATTAGAAACCATCATCCAAAACTGTCACCAAATGATCAACAAAGGTTTCTTCGGTTTTCAAGTTGGTCTGACTGGCTGCGTATGTAGAATACATACAGGACCCAACAATGAAGTTAGAAAGCTGGAAATATAAACATTTACTCCTTACTATGTCTACAAAAAAAAACAGTTTTTTCGTTTTTCCAAAAGTTCCTCCAGATAAATTTCCAGTGGAGGGGGAGGACAGTTCAATTTGTAATGTAAAGTTCACGCTAAATTGGTCACTCCAGACTTTTTGGTGATCACTGCCCGATACAGGAGCCGAGAGAAGTAACTGACTCATTGATCACTGCTTTTCCCAAATTTTTTAATTGATCATCCCCAAAAAGGCATGCTGCCAAAAGACGACGGTTTCTTTTGAGTGACTAACCATACTAGAGATTTACTAGAGATAGGAAACTGTGCTTAAGAGGTGTGACATGTTTAGCCAGGAAAAAGGTTTAACCAGGGGGTCAGAGTTAAACATGTTTGTGTAACATAGGACACTCAATCATCTGTAAGGAGGGAGTATGGGGTCCAGGGCCATAACTTTGAAACCACTCGCAGTAAACAAAATGCACTGCTATCATGCAGTAGGTGGTAACACAAAAATTGAAATGTAATCACTGTTTCGAGGAATTCACCACCGAGGCCTCCGAGAGAAAGTTTAGAAGGCGGTGTTTTTGTCTTCCACCTAACAATCACACATTGCACAAACATCCACATTCTTCAGCTATCCTTTTTTCTTCTGCTATAACCGGTGGTTTAGAGTGCTTTGTATCTTGGGGGTACTGTGTGTAATGGATGTATAAAAACGCAAAAATATTTTAGTGTCTATAAAAAGCAATGGGCAGTCAAAGCCTTTCGGGCACAAGGTAAGGAAGGTTGTCCTTATTGTAAAAATTAGAGAATTAATGGAAAACAGAATTTGGATTAGACACTATTATTAGCGGATAATAGTGTCCAATCAAAACCCTATTTTTATTTTTTGAAAATTCCATCCCTATATAGATTTTTAGTCGCTTGAGGCTCACAGTTCCTTTGTGGGGGGGGGCTTTAGAACTGGGTACTGAGTCAAAATGTACCCTGGGATCTGCCTCAAATTACACACGCAGACATCGATGACCTCAGCGGCAAATCTTTTTTTGGTTGGACCTCGTTTTGTTCCAGTCTGATCTTATATGGTTCAAAATGACCCATACCTTGCACAGGAGGAGATAGGGCAGGTTCAGTAATAGAATAGTGCAGATGGGATGGCACCTCTGACCATGGCTGTTTTCACCAGTCTGTCATCGAACCGAGACCGGGAACTGACAGGAGGTCACCCACAGAGGAGAGAAAGCGGCTCATTTTCAACTTTTAATGACATTTGATGAAAGAGGAAAATTTGCTGTAAATAGATATGCACCATTACTCAAACGGTAAAAAAACAATTCTAAAAGCTGAATTATTATTTAACCGATTCATGTATGTACAAATATATAATTATTATTGTTTAAGTTAATGTAGAAATGAATGCAGGAGGTCAACTATAATTTATAAATCTTTCGGGAGCCCCTCTCCTTTGGGAATGCACTTGGATAGGGTAATGGTTAACACGTCTGCTTTACACGCAGAACATCCAAGCTTGATTTCCAGTACGAGAGAAGAGGTAGGGCGTTTGTAAATAATCTTCTCCCTCTCACTCTCTTTTACAGCTATGCCTCTATTCAGAAGATAAAATTCCCACCAGAAATTTTGATAAAAACTTCTTTAAACAAGAAATCAGTTTCTCTAATTGTTGGTGTCAAATTCAAAATATATAATTAGCAACTATTTTATATTGTATGTTTAAAAGTATTCTTGCTTGGATGGGAATTGCAATAAAATGTAACTAAACCAGTTGATTTGGGTTTTGATTCGTTTTCTTTTTTTCTTCATTTTCTTGTGAACATATTTCTGTAGTTCAGTCTTACTTAAACGATTTCTTTCTTCTAAATTCTCTTTTTTTTCTTCATTTTTTTGTGAGCATATTTCTGTAGTTTAGTCTTACTTAAATGATTTCTTTCTTCTGAATTCTCTATTTTTTCTACCTTTTTTTGTCTTTTTTTTCGCTTTCTTTAAATAGCGAAGGCTTACCTGCTTACGGCCAATGAGTACACCAGCTCAGACACTTATATTTACTATTGTTGCATATATGTACATCCCTATACCGTTTTAAAAAGCCGCTTCATAATTGGTCACTCCCTGCACTAAGTGACCAAACGATAGTGTCAGTTCAAACTTTGCAATTTGTTCTGTTCCTTTTGTGTAAGAAGCATTTCTAAAACAGGCGATCAATATTTAACTAATCGGGAAAACAAATGGGTTAAATTCTAAAAATACTTAAATGTTGACTTACATCATTCTCCGCGCAAAATATCTGAGAGAAATATGCATTGCTCGATTTGTTAAACACTTTCCGATCAAATTGTCAGGAAGACAGTATGAATAAACAGCAAAATGTTGACAAAATCTATGCCCTTCTCTCTTTGACTTTTATGGGCATAACTAATAGAAATGCTAATCTGGTAGACCTCTGAAAGTCTAGCAGAAGCAAGGATAATGGCTAATCGCTAACCTCTATTATATTAATTCAGCCTCAGTTCCTTTTTCCTTCTCTAGAACCCTTCAAAACAGACCTAGAGAGCTGAAATTTAGATATGTTGTAGCTTAGACATAGAGCTTTAAATAAACTGTATCTATGTTGAATGTAAACTGACATTTAAACCCTTAAAACCCCTTATAAACAGACCTAGAGAGCTGAAATTTAAATATGTTGTAGCTTAGACATAGAGCTTTGAATAAACTGTATGTTGAATGTAAACTGACATTTAAACCCTTAAAACCCCTTATAAACAGACCTAGAGAGCTGAAATTTAAATATGTTGTAGCTTAGACATAGAGCTTTGAATAAACTGTATGTTGAATGTAAACTGACATTTAAACCCTTAAAACCCCTTATAAACAGACCTAGAGAGCTGAAATTTTAATATCTTGTAGCTTAGACATAGAGCTTTAAATAAACTGTATCTATGTTGAATGTAAACTGACATTTAAACCCTTAAAACCCCTTATAAACAGACCTAGAGAGCTAAAATGTTAATATATTGTAGCTTAGACATAGAGCTTTGAATAAACTGTATGTTGAATGTAAACTGACATTTAAACCCTTAAAACCCCTTATAAACAGACTTAGAGAGATGAAATTTTAATATCTTGTAGCTTAGACATAGAGCTTTAAATAAACTATACGTTGAATGTGAGGTGATGTTTAAACCTTGAAAACCCCTTTTAAGCAGACTTAGAGAGCTGAAATTTTGATATGTTATAGCTTAGATGTAAAGATTTAAATAAACCATTTGTTGAATGTAAACTGACATTTAAACCCTTAAAACCCCTTAAAAACAGACCTAACATCATCTGATATTGGCATGCTATACCTTTTTAGAAAGCTATATGTCTAAGCTACAACATATCAACATTTGAGCTCTCTGTATCTCTTTTTAAGGGTTTTGGAGCCCAAAACAAACTGAAGCTAAATTCATATAATAAAAGTTGGTGGTAAGCAGTGACTTTTGCTTCCACCAAACTATTAGCAGTTAATCAGTTCGGGATTTTTGCCCACTACTGCTTAATGATGTCGCAAGATTATTATGAGCTTCAGGATGCTTGGCTTCTTGAGGAGGCCCCCCTCAAACATTTAGTGATATTTGATAAAAAGGGATAATTTGTAATGGATAGCCATGCGATATAATTGGTGGAAAAGAACCCCAAAAGCTGGATTATTATCTATACAATTCATGTATGAATGGCGTCCATTTTGTCTTTACTGACAATGGGAGGACACTTGAGTGTCCCTTCCAGAGCTCATGCCTGTGGGAAGCATACGGAGATCCTTGGATGCCTAGTCCAGAGGAAAGTAAAGAGCAATACGTCAGGCAGCAGCTTGGTTGCTGGATCAGCCCAGAAAGACGTCAGAAGTTGCCTCAAGTGGGCTCCATTCTCTGGGTGGGAATCAGAGTTATCCTTCCCCTAGAGTGGTTTGTCTTCCCAAGGGTAGAGAGCCCAATCTGTCCTGAAGATGCGATTGGCATAGTCGGTCAAGTCCTAGACAATAGAATCAGCGATCTAGGTTCAAACTCCAGTCAGGGCTCTCTATGCTTACTTCACATCAATGCCCTTGGGGAAGGCATGAATCCGTATCTTCTTCCCCCAGCTATGAGTAAAGTAGCGCGACAGATTGGGCTCTCAAGCCTTGGAAGGCAACCAGTCTAGGACGACCCTTCCTTGAGGTGTTTTGACGCCCAATGTGATATCCTTCCGGCAGCCCCTAAAGCCAAGCTGATCCCAAACATATCACTCTCTGCTTTCCTCTGGACAACATCATTGAGGTCAAGAGATGAATTCTGACGACTGGACACCCCAGGATCTCCCTATGCTTTGTCAAGGCGACATTCTATTGTCTGTATAGAAAGATGGCATCCAATTAATATATATACAAAAATATTCCTGTTATTGCATAATGTCAGTTGTTAGTCACTCAATAGAAACCGTCAAGTGACCAACACCTTTTGCCAGCATGTCATGTTGGGGGTGATCAATCAAAAAATGAAAAAAGGTGGGGTTTAATGGATAATTGACCTCTCTCACTTTTTGCTGGATCATTAAAAGTTTGAATTTTCAAAATATGAATAGAGAAATTTTTGAAAAACAAAATATTGTTTTTTAAAGACATAAAAAAAAGATTAAATGTTCAAGTTTTTAACCCTCTAGCTCCATGTGGGCTGCCTGTACACATGATACATACTTATATAGCCAGCCAGCCGGACCATCTTAAAAACTGATAAAACCTATGTTGACAGTAATAAATAAGAAAGACACTAGCACTAAAATATTAAATGATTTAACCACTCAGTAACAATCACATCTAATGAACACATCATACATACTTATGAAAATTGTTTTAAATCATGTGTGTCTGAAAGCAAATCATATCCATATTATTTTTTTTCACTGCTCATTCCCAAAAAATGTTTATTCTTACACAATATGGGTTAATTGACCCTTCTTCCCTGACCCCTGATCTAAATCATATGCACCAATGGATAACCAGAGGACAGGGAATGAATAACAATCCAAATTTAGATGTGTGCGTCGATCCAGAAACATAGGCATATGGGAACTCTTTAGCTAAGGAGGGCAGAGGGTTTGATCAGCCTGAATTTTACTCAGATTTAAAATACAGGTACTGTTTTACAATAAAAAGCCTCACCACAAGTACAAATTATACAACATGCAATTTAAAATAAACAAGTCTGGTTAGTTACTCAACAGAAACCAAGATGCCATGATGGGGGTAATCAATTAGAAAAATTGGAAAAAGGGTTGGTATATGTATATGTTACTTCTCTCACCTTTTGGAGGGCAGTGATCAGTAAAAAAAAGTCTGAATTTCCTAAAAGCAAACAGACACAAAGTAAGGGACCGATTCAACATAAAGTGACATTGTAAACTGTCCCTCCCTCTTTGAAAAAAAAGTACTTGGGGCAGAATTTTTAAAAAGCAAAATAGCTCTTTTTTTTAGACATAATAAGGAGAAAATGTTTAAAATTTCAGCCCTTTACTAGTAGGAGCAGCCTCTTTGCATAATTCATACATATATACATAGCCAGCCAGACCAATTTGAAAACTGAAGAAAACTATGAGGACAACTTTGGTGACAGTTTTGGTCTCTAATATTTGTTTCTGCCTTCCTTGGCAACAGAAATATCTGTGGCCTGGATTTTCCCCACATTTTTAACTGAATCTGGGGGGAGGGCAATTGCCCTCTCTGCCTACCAGACCTATACACCAAAGTCCAAAAGGCAGGTTTGAGCAAAATATCTGTACTTGGCATAAATGATTAGCCGAGCCTGTGGGTGTACCAGAACTAAATATCTGAAAAAGATAATCTAAAATCATCTTTAAAAAACAAATCTTTTATCTAAAATTATCCAAAAAATACCAGCACAACATTTGAGCATTGCTGATTCAAAATGCTCATAGAGAACCCAAAAAAGAACTCTTCTGAAAAAAAAAAAAAAATATCCTTTTTAGATGGTGCTTAGTGGTGTACTCATGCAAAATTTCAAGACCACAGCCCCAGAAATAAGACCATGAGTGCCCACAGATACACACACACACACAAGCAAAGAGAGAAGAATCTGTAGCCCACTTGGCTGGTTGGTCAGGTAATCATTTGTGGGGCTACACTGATTTCATTTCTGCTCTATTCAAATTCCTATTCTAGAGTTGACTATATTTCCCCCTTTCCAATAATGATGACAATAATAATGACAACCACCCTCAACGAAATTAGAACCCTTCAAGTCTACTGAAGAGGCTGAAATTTGGCACACAACCATAATTCAACCCCACTTCAATGGATTTCCCTTTCTTGACAGGCCACATCATTTTTTTTCAGTTTCTAGTATTGTCTCAAATTATATCTAGAAATGTCTAGATTTTCATTCCATTTATCTAGAAAAATATCTAGGTATTATTTTATTCTATTTTTTATTCAATATATTTATGTATGCAAACTGTAGGGCTATGGTGAGTCAATAAATGTTAAAATTTTCAGCCATCTAGTTCGATTGTTCCAGCCTGTATGCATGATACATACATATATAGCCAGCTGAATAGAAATACTGAATGACTACATCGTGCCACAAGATTTTTGTTCCTGGGTAATGAGTGTTATTTTTTAATCGCTTTTGTGTGAAAAATACAAAAAATGGCTATTATTTTTTCCTTTGTTTTTGTGGCCAACACAGTGATAAAAGAAACTGTCAAAATCAACATAGGTTTCTCCAGTTTTCAAGTTGGTCTGCCTGGCTGGCTATCGATTGAATCACCGTATCTCTGCAAATGCCCCCCACCTCAACCAACTCGCAAAGTGTTCTATAGATTTTTCTCTCTTCGCTCATCAATGTGTGTTTGTGTGTGTGTGTGTGTGTGTGTGAGTGTTTAGATGCTCTTGATCACTTTTGGGGTCTACTTCCTTGAAAATTTGCATGAGGACACCACTAAGCACCATTTATCCGAAAAAGTGCTTCTTGGTGTCTTCAAGGTCATTCAGGATCAAGAATGCCCATATCTTGTCCTGTTTTAGATAATTTTAGATGGAATATCTATATTTTCTAGATAATTTTAGATCATTTTTTAAATATTTACCCCTGGTACGATAACAGGCTATGGTGTTTCATTTATGCTAAGTACAGATATATCTATCTATACGCATACCAATGGAGCTAGGAGGATGAAAATTTAAACATTCACACCATGACTAGAAAGATGTTTTTAGGGTTTTTTTAAGATTCATCCTGTAAATAGGTTTTTAGTGGAGAGTCCAATTAGTAATATAAGTTTATGCTAGCTTGGTCATTTACTTTGTGTCCAGCAGCATTCACGTTTCATTTTTTTTAAAATTCAGACTTTTTTAGTGATCTCTGCCCAACAAACAATGATTCAAACTTATTCATCAATCACTCATTATTCAAATTTTTTAATTTATCACCCCCAACACAGCTTGCTGCCAAAAGACATTGGTTACCTGATATTTTCTTTTGAGTGACCAACCAGACCTGTTTTCTAATTGCCTGTTTGTTAAAAGTATAGAAAATGGCTATTAATCCCTTCAAACTTTGCTTTAGTAACCAGGACAGTGATATTCATATATAATTGTTCTTGGATATTGAGTGTTATTTTCTGATTGCTTAAGTGTAAAAAGTATAGAAAATGGCTATCAATCCCTCCAAACTTTGCTTTTGTAACCAGGACAGTGATATTCATATATAATTGTTCTTGGATATTGAGTGTTATTTTCAGATTGCTTATGTGTAAAAAGTATAGAAAATGGCTATTATTTCCTTCAAAATTTGCTTTTGTGGCCAAGACTGTGATACACTTATCTAATTTTTTTGTTACTATATGAGATAAAAAATGTACAAATTCAACCGTCGTCCAATTGAAATAAGTAAATTTTAAAATATCAATATCCTGGTCACGAAAGCAAAGTCTGAAGTGTTTAATCAATATTTTCTATACTTTTTACACATAACAAATCAGAAAATAGTTCTTGTTACCCACGAACAAAAAGAAAAAAAGGTCAAAAAAAAATTTCACAGTACTACTCTTTCACGTCAATAAATGTGAACACTTGTCTTGGCATTGATCATAAGTCAGGATCTTAGGTGACGCTGTGGGGGGGGGGGACTATTTGAACTGACTGATCGATGGACAGATGGAGAGACAGAAAGACGGAGCAATGAAACCGAATACACATACTTCTCCAACTTAGTTGACAGAAGTAAATTCAGTCTATTTATCGAAAATTTTCCCGTTCCATTAAATCTCACAAGATTTTGGAAGAGCCCCAGGGAGCCAGGCCCCCCAGCCATCCTCCTAATCCCTTTCTATACTCCTGAGTTACTTTGCAAGTCTCTTCTCATTGATTTTGTTCCCTCTGTAAACTTACAATACATGCTTAACAATCATCATCATCATCAGTCTTTTAATGTCCGTCATTGGACACAGACCTTCCCCAGGATCTGCCACACTTCTCTATTGTGGGTATTGCCGAGCTAGCATTTTCTAAATTTATCCAGTTCATCTGTCCATCTTGTATTCTGTCAGCCTCAATTTCACATGTGATCTCTGGAGGTCCATGTTGTGAGTCATGATGTCTGTCATTCTTGCAACATGGCCTGCTTATTGCTATGTAAGTTTTCTAATAGATTCTATGATGTCATTGACTCCTGTTTTCTTCCTTATATACTGTGCTGTCTTGTGATCTCTCCATGTGAGGTTTAGCATGATTCTCTCATGTTACATGCTTCTCAGTTTGCGAGTTTTCCTCCCAAATCTCTATCTATACGACTGCTCAGGATCAGGAGATAAGCAGGAAGATTGAGAACATTCTGGAAAGAGCATGAATTTTCCTTACATAGTATGTACCATAACATTCATTTTCAGATGTGGAAGGAAGTCAAATTTGATCTCTGAGAGGTCAAATCCAAGATGGCCGCCAATTGAGCAGATCTGATGTTCGAACGCGTTTAATCCAGGAATCAATCAGTGAAGAAAAACATTTAAAGATGACATTTCCAACTAAGTTGGTGATGCCCATTCATTTAATTCTAACTTTTGAGATCACTAGAACCCAAGGAAAAAGATTTAGATCAAGGTCCAAGTAAATGCTAAAGAGGCATTCTTTTGCTAATAGAGTTAGTATAGGGTAGCATGTTGATCGTGTTACAAGCAATATCTTGCTGAGATATCAAAGTACATGTACAGAAGATCTGAAAAAAACATGTTGCCAACTTTTTCAATAATGCAATGGGTAATTTACAAACTAGAATTTATGATGTCATTTTAGTTATTTCATATATTTATCATATAAATGGTTGCTTTTATGAAAAAAACACCTATTACCTCAAAGAAAATTTTTTTCAAAAGGTTTTTGTGGTATCGTGTGTGCTTAATAACATACTAAGAGTCTAGCACAGTCTGATCACTGGAAAGGTATCATTTTCAAAAATGTGCTCAAGATGGCTACCAAACCCTTAAAATACCCAATACTCATTCATTTTTCCTCTTAGATAGGTTTTACTTTGGTAGAATCAAATGTGCTCAATAACATATCTGATGCACCAATAGTTAAAGGCAGCCCTTACTTAGCAGATCCAATTGAAGCATAAAACAATTTTGAGATGCTTTAAATGAAAGATTGCTTTGGAATCTTACCTACAGAATGTTGTTTCAAATGAGATTCATTGGAAAAAGTTCAATCTTGACCATCTAATCCTAACCCTTACCCTGGTCCATAACAAAAAAACAACCAGACAAAATAAACTAGATCTATATAAACATCAACATTTACCTCAGGGTTAAAAAAATAATTCAAAATCTATTTGAAGATTCTTTTTCTATTTTTTTTAACCGTACAATTTCACTAATAATAACAGTATAGTACACAATACACTTATGCTTGAAATGTTTAATCTAATTTGTTTGAAAAATACCAGAAATGAGTAATCTGGCTTCCGACCATGTTCAAATACTTCTTAAAGATAACAGAGTAAGTGCACAAGACTTTTATACAGTTTGTCTCAAAAAGTGAAGACAGTAAAATGAGATCTACAATCAAAAAGGGATTTGTAAGAAAATTATTGACAATATTAAACTAATTCTATTTCATTTTTTTACTCTCTGAGTTTTTTACTCTGTGAGTCTTATGTCAGAATCCCCCATACTCGCCTCACTCAATAGTTTTCATACATCAATATGTCTTCATTTTTATGTTCTTAGGAAGTCCGCCAATTCTCTAAAGTGCCTTCATCCTAACTTTCATTTGCTTTTCATCACAAATTTTAATCAGAGCGTAATTCTACTGCAACAATTGAACAACGTAATTGGAAATAATGAGCAAGCCCACGGTGATAACCAAATTCACATTCTCTTGCCAGACAGGGTCCAGTATATACGCCAGATTGCTTTAGCCACAGAGACATTATAGTTAAACAGAAGCTGATTTTACACCTTACACCTGGCTAGAGGATGTGAGTTCGATTCTCACCATGGGCTTGCTCTTTACTTCTGATTACGCTGTTTGATCGTTGCCGTAGAATTATGGTCCGATTCAAACTTGTGATAAAAAGCAACAGAAAGTTAGGATGAAGGTATAAAACTAGTCGTCATTATTACTATCATTATTATTATTATTATTATTATCATTATCATTATTATAATTATTATTATCATTATTATCATTATTATTATCATTATTATTATTATCATTATTATAATTATTATTATTATTATTATTATTGTTGTTGTTGTTGTTGTTGTTGATGATGATGATGATGATGATGATGATGATGATGATGATGATGATGATGATGATGATGATGATGATGATTTTTTTTTTTAATGAAAAATAATGTGAATAAATTTGAAAAAATTAAGAATATCATTGCCTTTTACTCATTCATTACTCACCCCAGACAAACTTTTACATCGAAAAATTGATGTTATGGCATGTACTAACTATGTAAGAAATATCATGTTTTTTTTTGTAAAAGTGCACTATTGGTCATAATTTGAGAGCTTAGTAACCGCTGCACTAGTTTGGTTAAATCAAGCCTAATGTCACGAATGAGGTCAGTAGAACGTTCAAATCGTCTTGAGACAGTGAAGTTTTTAGTCTGTCATGCATTGTTGAGCTGTTAAAATAAAAGCAGACAACACAGGTTTCATCTTGGAAGGTGTCAAATATTATACTCAAGCTGGGAGTCAGGTTTTGGTTGTAATAGAAGCAATACAAAATGGAATGAAAAGTACTTTATCGTATGCTGGATTTTTTAGATGTGTCGTCACATCTCTAGTAGACGCTTTTCGGTCAGTTAGTTCCAGTTATGTTGAGCAATAGAAGTAGGAAGGAAGGGAGAGGTGTGATGTCATTAAAAGGTGTGATATCATCAGAAGAACTCTATTGCAATCAGTTTTTTTACCAGCTGCTTATGATGTCATAATTGAATTTCTGAAGACCGCATTTTTATACTTAAAAAAAAGCCAGCAATGGCCAAAACTTCCATAAATGGCTGTTTATGATTCTTACTGAGAATAATACTCATAGAATATTTCCATATCGCAATATCTTACAAGTATGAGACCTTCTGCGGATGGTGGACACATCTTTGAACTTATGGTTCTTGTTTGCTTGTCATGCACTGTTGATCTCTAAAAATTTCAATGTGGCAGTCGACAAAGGTTTCATCTTGGAAGGTGTCAAACATTATGCTCAACTTGGGAGTCGGGTTTTGGTTATGAGAGAAGACTCACAAATACAAATGAAAAATGCTTTGAAGGAGCTCACCAGGAATTATCTGAGAAACTATGTTCAGTCATAACAAATTTTTAACAAACATTAAAGACCAGTTAGACCGGTGGCCACCAACCTTTTTATGCCTAGCAACCATTTTTGAAAAATTTCCATACCACCCACTAATATTCAAAATCAAGTCAGCCACTTAATGGCCATTTCAAATGGCCAAGACAAGAGCTAGTTGGAGATGAATAATGTACCTATCAGAGTCTTATTTGGGGTGATGGGAAATATTCAGTGTAGTTTGTGACGATAATTTACGATAAATTTCATCAACCCAATATTTTTATAGAACTTTTTCATATTACATTGCTTCTATACAAAGAATGTGAATAATTAAAATTAACAAGAATTCAGATGTGGTTATGTACCACGGAAAAGAAAACCATGGATGGGGGAAGGGCACTGAAAGAGAAACTGGAGATAAGGGGACTGCTAGTTGAGAGACTATGAATTATATAGATTATACCTTAAAAAGAAATTTTAATCTATAATCCTATGCCTGTGAATGCTGATGATGTAATTCTATATCTACCATGAGAATTGATTAAAAAAATGATTAAATGATTGTTCTTCGATGGCAAAAAAAAGTACATACAACTGAAAGGAAAACCACAGACATTTTTTTTTTCTATCATGAGAAACAATTGAAAAAAAGAATAGATAATGTCTATAAACAGGGGACAGACAAAGTGACTTATAGAGATGTTGGACAGATCTAAAAATTATCAGTATTAACACATTTTTAGATAATTTGACATGAGGAGACATATTAGTAACTGCTAGATGTTTACAGAAATAGAGAAAAAAATCAGTAATTATTCAGTAAATTCCATGTGGCTGTGAAATTTGTTGAAATACTCACAAGGAGAATCTAAATTCAAGTAACCAAGTGATATTTTTATTCACAAATTCAGGATCAACATCTTGACTAAATTTTCTCTAGCTATTGCAAGCTAATCTAAAGTTTCTATACTTACAAAAAATACATTAAAAAATAGATATAACTAGAAAATACAGCCATAAATTACAAAATCAGACCTCCCTTGGTGTTAGAAAAAAATTCTTCTTATATATTTGAGTCTTGGATGTTTTCACTCCCAAATCATCAGTAAATATTGCTGTACATTATATGATTTAAATTTGATAAAAATGATATTTTAAACTCTCAACTGCTCCACCATTTTATCATAATTTTTTATCAAAATTATCTTTGAATCAAGTTGTATTTTTGTGTCAATTATAAACATATATACATCATTAAATTGGACAATAGGTTCATCAATAATTCTGCAGCCTAAGAGTGAAAGAAGCATTTATTTCACACAATATACGGCAAATATTTATTCTTCAATATAATTTCCCACCTTATCAATGAACTTAATTCAGTGATGAATATTGACCACACAGACAAAACATTATACAGTGAGAATTTCAGATCATAATTCAGCTCATGGATATATATCCAACTTGGAAGCAGCCTCATATGCAGACTCTACTCTTACCGACTGAGCTAACAATGCTCTCAGGGCTCACTTTCGTAGGTTACCCAAAAGAAGTATTTAATGATGAGGGATCAGTAAGTATAACAACAGACGATGTCACTTGTATTGAATGTTCACTGTTATGATGTGTTTAAGAATACTAATTACACAGAAAATCTCCTTCTAGTTAATTCTATACCAACATATTCAACCAAAGAATTAGACAATTTTTTCCACAAAACTTGAAGTTGAATTTTCAATGTTTCAATTCTGTCATTTTGTTTTTTCCTTTCAATAATTAGATAAATTAACCTTATGTATCTTCCTATATACATAGTTGAAACGAAACCATACAATTTTGTAGCCAATAGTAACACCTCAATGGGTTATTCCATTAATATACGTTGACATTTTTGTTACTTGGCATTCCATGCTCAATCTCCAACCCCACCCAACTACCTACCTGTCATACAAATGGACCAAAGCCAAATGTTTTCCCTTTTCCTTGGTTCTAGTCAATACAATGATCTATCATACTGACAAAGACTGGATTCATCTCTTTATAAACAAACATTTCATCCTCGATTTTAATATTCTAATCTAGGAAGGTTGCTTGCATTCTGTTATGTTCACAATGAACTTCAAGATCCTTATGGTGTATACCATTTTATAAATTTCCCCGAATTCTTCTCCATCATAAGAGAACATAAGTCATCTATAAAATGGGTAAGACCTAAAAATGGACAAGCTCACTTTATATTCGTTCTAATTAAAGACAACATGAATATTGAACTCACAACTGAAACGGTAGACACTTCAAAGTAGCATTGCTCTTACTGTTGAGCTAAACAGTTGCTGGTAATACAAAGACCCAAATAACTGCTTCAACTCTAAATTCCCGTTTTGTTCTTCCACTATCTATACTTGCTCTATTTTTTTTAAATCACTGAAACAGTTACATGGTAAATAATTGATTATCTGAACAAGAGAAAATGTACACATGATACCATGATTTCAAAGTATGCGTAAACCATTCAAAAAAATGAAGAAAATTATGTAAATTACATTAACAGATATTGGGAAATAAGTGACTGAGATAACACCAAAAAATTTTGGAAAAAAAGTTTTTAATGTATTTAGCATTCAAAGCAGTAAAACTTTCTAGACTATGTATATATTTATATACATAAATACATAGTGACTGTTATACTAATCAAGTTTGCAATATAGATAACTCCCACTCCTAGCTCAAACCCTTCAACCACCCACAAAAACATGCATACTAAAAAAACAGTAAAAACAAAATTAAAAACTCCTCCCCCTCATAGCGACACCCACAAGACTCTCACCAATTTCCCCGAACAGGTATCTAAAAATACATAAAATCATTCGCCTGAAGAAGCCCAAAGAGGCCAGAAACAAATTGCTTGTGTAGCAAATCCATTTCCTATATATATATATATGTATGTTTGTAATAGGAAGTCAATATATGTTACTGGCCTCTTCGGGCCTCTTCAGGTGAATGATTACATATATATAAATATATATATTGTGTCATCCACAGACAGCTGTTTCTATGTATTACATCTCTTCAGTGTGGCTATAGACTTTCCATTATCCTTTCCAGTACCGCGAGGCAGGATTGAAACCTTCGCTTCAGACCCAGAGACCGATACGGAACTGGACAAGCATAAGCTTACAATGGATGGGTTACCTCACTTAAAGAGTGCTCAACCCTGGATAGAGGAGCATTAATATATCAATATATATATATATATATATATATATGTATATATATATACATATATATAACAAACTATTTGTATTATGACACAGCTCTAAAAATAATGAAATATTAAAATCATAGCTTAAAGCAAGATGATATTTCATCAACACTGCTCGAGAGTCATGTTAATATAATTGTTTTTACATGGTGAGTAACTGATGATTCAAAACAAGAAGAGATCACACTTTGCAATATAATATCTAATCCTGTGAAAAACATAAAAACCAATGGTCAAAGTACATAAATTACATTATCAGATTTTGGGAAATAATTGACTGAAAATGACATGAATTCTTTCCAAAAAAGTTTCTCCACTGAACACCCATAGCCATTAAAGACGGCAAAAGGTTCTATTTTTTTTATATGTGCATGTGTTTGTTTGTGTGTTCCAAAATTTGAAAATTGGCATCAGTACTCCACTATAATTTGAAAATTGGCATCAGTACTCCACTATACCCCTTCTAAAAATGTTTTTAGACATTTTGAAAGAAAAGTTTATTTTGGCCTTTTTAGGCCCTATTCAGACAGGTTTATCAATAAAAATCTAGAAAAATGTAACATAGGAACATCTAGATTCACCCCTTCACCTTTTTAAATTGATCACCACCAACATAGCATGCTGCCAAGAGATATTGGTCATGTGTCAGTTTCTATTGAGTGTATAATTTATTCATTGGCCACATTTAGAAAATTTTGATTGATCATCCCCAACCCAGCCTGTTGCCAAAAGACATTGGTCATATGACAGTTTCAATTGAAGGACTAACCATACCTGTTTCGCATGCTTTTTGGTATTTGTTGAGGGAGATCAATCAGAAAGAAAATGGCTTCCGTGTTGGGTGACATCAGGCTGTGACCCAGGCAGACACGTCAAGCATTTTTCAAATCTGGTGTGGTATGTCATTGTTGTACAGCCATAAGTGAGGATGAGTGAAAAACTCGTGGTTAGGGGGCAGGGGCAGGGCATCTCGTCATAACAGGGGAGGGGATACGGCTCCAGGCACACCTTTGCATTTCGTTAGATTTTTTTCCTACCTGATAATTACCATCATTAATAAAGATTGAAAGACATTCAATTACAGTGTGTGTGTCAGTGTTTGTGTGTGTGTGTGTGTGTGTGTGTGTGTGTGTGTGTGTCAGTGTCCGTATATATCTGTATGTGAGTATATGTATACATCTTTCTTGGTGTGTGAGTGTACATATCTACATCACTTTTTCATCGAACCACCTCTGTCCCACAAATAGCCCACCCGACCAACCAGTCAAATGGGCTACAGATTCTTCTCCTTCTGCTTGTTTGTGTCTTTGTGTCTTTGTGTATCTCCCTGGTCCCTGGGCACTCCCGGTAACATTTATCAGGCTTTTTGGCTAATCATTTTGCCAACAATGCCCAAATCTTGTGCTGGTATTTTCTTTATGTGATTTTAGATAGAAGATCTATTTTTCGTATAATTTTAGATAAAAGATTTATTTTTATGGTTGTAGATAAAAAATCTGTTTTTTATGATTTTAGATAAAAGATCTATTTTTTATATGAATGTAGCTGAAATGTTTATTTTTTTTATGAATGTAGCTGAATACTCTATTTTTGATATAATTTTAGATAAAAGATCATTTTTTTTATACAAATATTGTTAAAAGATGTATTTTTTATATAATTTTTAATAAAAGATCTATTTTTTACACAATATTGTTAAAAGATGTATTTTTTATATAATTTTTAATAAAAGATCTATCTTTTATATGAATATTGCTGAATGGTCCATTTTTCATTTAATTTTAGATAAAAGATCAATTTTTCATATAATTCTAGACAAAAGATTTATTTTTATGGTTATAGATAAAAGATCTATTTTCTATGATTTTTGATAAAAGATCTATTTTTTTATACAAATATAGTTAAAAGATATATTTTTGATATGATTTTAGATAAAAGATGTATTTTTGATATAATTTTAGATAAGAGATCTTTTTTTTAAAAATGATTTAAGATAAAATATCTATTTTCTTGAGATAATTAAAAATAGTTCTTTAAATAACTAGTTCCTGTATGCGTGCAGATTACGGTGATTCACTTACGCACGGTATGAATATAGAAAGTTGAATTTCTTCTAAAACGTAATAGGATCTTATTATTTCTAGTGGATTATACAATCAAAATGGATATTATCAGGTATTGCTCATGACCAAACCCTTCAGCATTGAAATTCTGTGGCAAAAAATATAAATATTTTATCATTCCTATGGGAAAATATTTTTCTTGTAACAACCAGCATAATTGCTTTTTCTCCACAAGTAATCTTCATCCAAGACACTACAGGGTTTCTTTGACCCCACTGAGGCCAGTCATTATCTTTCTCTTGAAATGGTCAAACCCTCAGATTAAGGCTATCCACAATCCCGGAACCCATCAGCCAGGATTTTTAGCATGGGAAAAATATTTTGTACAAACACACACACACACACACACACACACACACACATGCACACATAACCACACATAAGCAAAAACATACACATATTTACATACATACATATATTCACGTATAGATAAAATCATATATATCCCAATACACTTACATGTATCACTTACTCTTCATCACACACATAATATATATATACATATACATATATATATATATATATACATATATATATATATATATATATATATATATATATATATATATATACATATATATATATATATATATATATAAATATATATATATATATATATATATATATGTATGTATATATATATATGTATATATATATATATATATATATATATATATATATATATATATACATATATATATATATATATATATAAATATATATATATATATATATATATATATATATGTATGTATATATATATATGTATATATATATATATATATATATATATATATATATATATATATATATATACACACACATAAACAAACATATATATGTATTTGCGCATACTCATGCAGATGGATTAACATTCATTTAAAGTATTCTATTTATTGAAAATAAACTAGAAATAAACTAGAAATTAACAAATTTAATTACTAAAAGTCTCTCACCGCTTTATATCATAATAATAGATGGATTGATAGCTGGCCTTATTACTCAAAAACTGAAGAAATCTATTTTAACTAAGCTGACAGTTCTGGCTGTCAGGTTCTAATTAATGTCTGTCCCCGTATGTCATAAATAACAACATTCAGAATTTCTTCCTTTGAAGGAAATATAAAAACAGATCTGGCTAGTCAGTCAATAGAAACCATCACATGACCAACTCCTCTTGACAGCATGCCGCTTCAGGAGAAATTTTGAAGAAGGGTGATCAATGAATAAGTTACTTCATTCTTCAGGCAGTGACCACTGAAAAAAAAGACCTAATTTTCAAAAAACATGCAGACACAAACTAAGGGACCAATTCAGCAAAAAACTTATGTTGCAAAATGAGCCCCATCCACTAGAAAAGTGCTTTAGGGAGAAATTTTACAATTTTCAGATTTCTAGCTTCATTTGCATTGCCAGTAAGCAAGATATATACATAGCAAGCCATCCAGCCTGACCAACTTAAATACTGAGAGAAATCCCTGCCGACAGTTTTGGTTGACAGTTTCTAATAGAGATAGATAACCAGGCAGCTAAAATCACTTAAAAACTGAAGAAACAGTTTTGTTTTGACGGAGTATGATATTTGTATGTCCTTCTATGTCATAGATAACATCCTGAATTTCTTCTTTAATAGAAATACAAAAAAATTTACTGATTAATGCTTAAATTGCATTCTGCGTAAGACGCACTCATTTTGATATATTCCCATGATCTCAAGCATGAAAGTTGAGTTCACACGCATTCCATGAAAAGCGTTTGATTTATTTAAATTTATTAAATCGGTTTAGATTTCTGATTTAACTCTTATTTCAAAAGGGAGGGACAAACTTTCAGCCCACATTCAACCGCAGTATCAATAGGAAAATTCAAATATGAAAGGCAATTTTAACCAATCTTGGACACTTAATCTTCAACATTTTCTAGGGTAGCATACCCTCAGACTCCCTTTGAAGGCCTCCCCCAAATTTTCTCTCAGTATCTGGGAAAAAGAGACCCAATGTTCACACAATTATAACCCATTCTTAACATTGAAACTTGGTAAGTCTGATCTTTGGAATAAAGCAGTTTCTTGGATTTCTCAAATGACCATTTTGAATTGCTGAAAGTGGCTAGATTTAAGCCAAGAGTTCTATTATTTTGTTAATAACTGATCAATATGTTACAAAATTATACTGTACATATATACAAGGTAACCAAAAAAAAAAACACTAAGGATTTGGTGGATTGGAGTCACTAGAATAGATTAGTACTTTTGCCTTGATGAAATCTTGGCAATTCTATTACTAAACAAGGTATTCATTGTTAGGTTATCAGCAGATCACTACATAGTCCACAAAATCCTTGGCCTTTTGGGGGCTCAACCAATATATATATATATATATATATATATATATATATATATGTATATATATATATATATATATATACATACATACATATATATATGCATATATATATATATATATATATATAAAACTTCACCTTAGCCTGTTATAACCCCTGTCCAAATCATAGCCAAAACATTTTCAGTAACTTTCAAGGTTGATACCTATGTAG
>OY735241.1:3933039-4050649 GCA_963457665.1 Thysanoteuthis rhombus
CGACTGATTTTTCAGTCATTGGAGCATATTTCGCTATATTTCTTACCTGCTATATTATAAGGAGACTCACTGTTAAGTATGGAAGTAGTAAATCCATGCGACGAAGATCGCTGAGAACAACAAAGGTCACAGTTACGAATACTAAACACACCTCCATCTTGGTATCAGAGACAGATTCAAGACATAAAGATCCCTTTCATACGGGAATTCTGTATTAGAAAAAATGGTGAACTTTATTTCTATTGTAATATTCAAAACTAACCTATCAAAAGAAACTAGCTTATTGCACAAAAACATAAAATTTCCAAAATATTCACACGTTAAATGCCAATCCTAATCCTATCTGAATCTTCAGTTTGTCATTTTGGGGACATATCTATTCTAAAATCAATTCGTATTAAAGGTGGAATTTCAACATCAAGATTCTTTTTTGTGGAACTCCCCTTAAGATAAAAAAGTAAACTCTATTTCAATTAACACGTTTGAAAACAACCTAAAAGGAACTAGCTTACCACATGAGTATAAAAATTTTGAAAATATTCACACCTTAGATGCCAACCCCTATTACATCCGTGAGATGTATTTTTAGTTGGTACTCTTTATGATAACTCAAATATGCATAAATAGTAGGCTGGGCAGGTAGAAAATACAGTTGAGGAACTTAACTTGAGATTCAACTTAATTTCATCTTTAGAAACATCTACTATAAATTGTAATGTGAGCAAAAATGAGTTAATATCTGATCAACAATGAAATTTTCTTACGATTGTGAATGTCAACAAATTCATTGGCCAATCAGCCAACTCATAATTCAAGCAGAAATGATAATTTAATGTCATTATCAGTTTTTTAATGTCCGTCATTGGACATAAGCCTTCATCAGGATTTGCCACAATTCTCTATTATGGGCGTAGCGGAGCCAGTATTTCCTGAATCTGTCTAGTTCATCTCTCCATCTTGTGTTCTGTGGTCATTGGTTTCGCATGTGGTCTCTGGAGATCCATGTTGTGAGATGTAATGTCCATCGGTTGTCTTTCATTCTTGCAACATGGCCTGCCCATTACCATTTGAGTTTTTTAATAGTTTCTATGATGTCACGGACACCCGTTTTCATCCTTATATACTGTGCTGTCTTGTGATCTCTCCATGTAAGATTGAGCATGATTCTCTCATGCGCACATTGCATACTTCTCAGTTTGTAGGTCTGTCTCTTGGTTAGGTTCCATGTTTCAGCTCCATAAGTGACAATCAGGAGAATGCATTGGTTGTATATTCTTCTTTTTAGGATTATTGGGATCATCTGGTTCTTGAAAATTGAGTTTGCTCTGCCAAAGACTTGCCATCCCAAACTGATTCTTCGCTTGATTCCCTCCTCTTTTGAGGGTCTGTATGTGAAAGTGAATTTATGCCAGTCTGCCTGTCTGTATATCTGTTCCATGTTGTTGGCCATAGCTCTGTATCTAGGAAGCTGATGATTGACTTACCAGTACATCTTTTCATAGCAAAAGTCATAGACTACGTGACCTTTTCTGACTCAGTAAGTGGATTTGTGTGTCAATTTGACTACGCAGGTGTCCTGTAGAACTGGGGTGGCAAACCTTTTTGAGAGCACGTACCACATTGGCAACAATCATCAAAAAAAAAAATCCCAATAAATTTCCCATGGAAATTTTTTAGCAGGAGATTAACATTTTTATCATATTCATATTTTTCAAAATATTCTACAGAGAAAGAGAACAAAATGCTTAAAAGCATTCTTGAAGAATTCTGTTTAGACAATCGATAACTGAGATGACAGTTGATTAATTAAAGGTTGCCGATTTCTTTTTTAGATGAAGTTACGAACAAAAAATTATATCTCTCACATGCTAATGAAATTTTTTAACACACCACCTTGAGCATACAGGCCATAGGCTCGCCACCCTTGCTGTAGAAGAATAAGAGAGTGCTCATTTCTATCTTCCTGAAATATTGCTAGATTCTAAGAAGATAATTATTGAAACATCTTTTTTAATGGTACAGGTATGTATGTTGTCTGTTACATATTTTTTTAAGATTACCATTTCAAAATATCCTTTTAATATTTTTAGGTGATTTTATTTATAAGCTGGAAAAAAAAACACTTTAAATCATAATAAAACCTTGAATAGTACACTTTTGATTTGTGTGGTTTTGATGTATTCCTGTTAAGGTATGGCTGTACTAATTAATGTTACTAAGTATAGGCCAGAAAAACCATTAAATTATAACATGACCTAGAACAATATGATTTTGAACAGTACAAAAATTTTAGAATGAATTAACAGCACTATTCAAGGTATATATATACTATTTTTAAATATTTTAAGATATTTTTTGAAACATTAAAATCTATCAACCAAAATGTAATGAAATCTGTCATCATAGAATCTTCCTCAAAATTCGAAAAAAATCATTAATTTTATTAAATTTTGTTCAAGGTGTAATCAGAAAATTGACGCTTTTGACTTGAATCAATTCAATCTTGTCTTGAAAATAGCCATCTTAGCTTCCTCCTCAAAATTAAAAAAAAATCATTAATTCAATTGAATTTTGATCATGGTGTAATCAGAAAATTGACACCTTTAACTTCCATTTCGTATTTTATATTTGATCCAAAAGTAGAAAAGAGATGCCAAAGGTCAGACATTGATCTAACGAGCCACATATTCACTTCAAAATATTGACCGTATTAATACTTAATTTCTATAACAGACAATCATACGAATTACAGTTATTACATTATTGATTTGTGAAGCCAAAACATCAGTAATTTTACAATATTGATTAAAAAATAGAATTTTTGAGAAAAATGGTAAGAATTTTAAATAAATGTCTAGATTTGGCCGTGGGTCACAATAAATGTACCCCCAGGCCAAATCTGGCCTGCAGGCCAATGGTGGCCCTTCAGGCTCTTGGTATATACTATTCAAAGCGGATGGTGAAATGAAAACCTATCACAATGTTTCCCGAACCATTTAGTAAGTTGTTGAGAGAGAGTAGATTATGATCAGATGACTTCCTTTCTAAAGCACAAAGATAGAACTTTTGCTTCCTATTGACTTCCTGATGAGGTTCGTAAAGGAAGATGGATGCCTACATTCGTGGTACGGGGGGGGGATAAATAATCGGATATCAAAATGCTGATCACCAATGTTGTATGAGGTACTTGAGCACAGGCCTCAGACCCCCTGACTGTACGGGATCCAAGGACAGATGATGATGATGATGATGATGATGATGGTGGTGGTGGTGGTGATGATGATGATGATGAAGAAGAAGAAGAAAAATTGTAATTTACAATACACCGATGAAACTGTACTTCCCTTAGATAAACGTATGAATATACATAGGACTTGTACTAAAGGTTGTCAACATGTAATTGACCAGTTTAGAGAGGTACGTACTAATTTTTTTTTTTTCAATTTAGATTATTGAGAAATTTTGAGGAAATGGATATAATAGGACAGGTAAGATAGATGAAGTAATATTGAAAATAAGACAACAGAAGGAAGGTGATATCATTAAAGCCGAGCATGTTATATATCCTTACGGACTAATTATCGAAGTCAAAAAGGAGAGCTCTTATGGGGAGAAGGAATGTGTTGGTGTACTTTTTCCTCCTCTACCCTGATCTGGAGATCACGCGTTCATTTTCGTATAAATGAGAATAATAGAGAATTGGATATTTTGTGTGAGGATCTTTTTACTAACGTACAAAAGTCTACAGGTGGTGATAGTCCTGGATCTTTCAATTACATTTTGGAAACTTCTGAATCAAACAAATAAAAAAAGGTATTGGAAGATATAGCTTTTGAAATAATGTTACAATCTTAATTGATATATGTGATGACAACATTATATGAATGGTTCAAATATATATTAGATATGATTTGCACAAAATTATTTGAACCACCGATTGAGAAAGCGGAAAGGATACCTCGTAATGACTGCATCCTTTTTATGAAAATAAAGGACTGGAGATATGAATTGACTTAAAATCTTGTATCACAAGGAAATCCCACAAACTCAACCAAGTGAATTGAGAAAAGGGGAGAATAATCCATTTGTAACATATAGATTAGGAGCAACAATACATAATCTAGTTTTCAAAATTAAACGAATTGTAGGATCTCTTATTAAAAAAATAAGCCACACTTTCAAATACTAATTTCGCCATCTTTTTTTTTATTAAAAGATCCTACAATTCGTTTAATTTTGAAAACTTGATTCTGTATTGTTGCTCCTAATCTATATGTTAGTATTTGAAAGTGTGGCTGCCAGGTCTTGTAATTGCATGAAAAAAAATCTTGGCCACATATTGACAGATAAACTTTAGATTGTAAAAAAAACTCCAAATCAAGAAAACTCCTCACAAAAGGTCTAATTCATAAAGAACCAAGGTGTTTAAATTATAGCAAATGTTTGAATGAGGTTAAAAAGCATTAAATACTTGTATTGTATCCATGTCAAACAAATATCGAATTATAGAATCAGTGTTCGACAGATGGAAACAAAAAGTACTCGGATTCGCAAATGAAAAAAATTAAACGGGTGAAATGCTTCAAACTCCTTTAAAAAACGAGTCAGGCGCTTAAAAATTCTCAAGTGTTTGTAGATCTCTTGGAACTTCAAAATAAGATTGTTACATTCCCGATTGATAAAGCGACAATAATATAGAATTTATTATATTGGGAAATAATCAACTAAATTGATATGAATTTTTGGAAAAAGTTTCTCTCATATATTTATATGCAATATATGTTTAAAGCTACAAAGCTTTCTAAAATTTGTAGTTGAAGTAGTTAATTGGACCTTTGCATTATGGCGGCAATAGTAAGAGCAACGCTGCGTTGAAGCGGCTATCCTATTGGTCACAGATTCTTTGATTGTTTATTCTATTTACATTGTCTAGGGCAAATGCTACATTCACCATGGAATAACAGGAGATTTCAAATAAAGTTTCAATATAGAATAATGCAATTTATAATTATTTCTGTCAGATCATACATCTATTTCTTGATAATCTACATCAAAAGAAAAGAAATATATATACAGTCTAGAAAGCTTTATATCTTTGAACTAGACATTGGAAGACTTTTTTTTTAATTTTTTGTGTCACTTCAGTCACTTATTTCCCAAAATCTGTAAGTGTAATTTATGTACTTTTCCTCTGTGTTTTTTTCTGTTTAACATATACTTTGTTATTTTGGTATTATGTGTAAATTTTCTCTTGTTGGGATCATCAGTTATTACCATGAAACCATTTTGGAGATTTAAAAAACAAAACACTTATATTAACATGGCCCTCCAGCAGTGTTGATCAAAGACCACCTCCCTTTAAGCTTTGATTTTAATATATAGCTCAAGTCATACATATATAGCCTAGAAAGCTTTACAGCTTTGAATAATAGACATCAAAAAAAAATTTTTTAAAGATTTTTTTTTATGTTACTTCAGTGACCTATATTCTGTATATACTAGCACGGATACTTGACATTGCCAGGGAAAAAGAGAACTTCAAAGTAGACAACGTATTGAAAAATGTTCTCTATTTCTTTTTCCCACAACAAATGGAAAAATATCATTCACACACAGACCTAAATCTTTACTTCCAAACTGCACTATTTACTCACTGTCATAGATTGATGGCCCTACTTAAGTTGTGAGGTAAACAGTAGTAAAAATGATTATAAAAATAATAATAACAATGGTTAAGAAATACTTCATAAAATGACAGAGGTAAAAAAGCTAATAGAATAAATACTTTCAATTTTATTTTAAATAATGACCTGACTTGACCATAATGCCGAATCACGAGTCACTATGCTTTGTCTGTTTATCATCTCCCCTTCCCATCCACATTTTGTTATTGAGAAAAGAGGAAGGATAGAAGGAGAAACCAACAAGTACTCATGTTACTCCAACTGCAACTGCTATGAGCTGTCTCATTGCCTGAAAAGCTATGTATGACCTAAAGACATCAAAACATATTCAAGAATTGACTTTAGTGAAAGACAGAAATATGTTTGCCATTCGTAAGAAGAAAAAATGACAAAAATTCTGGTACAAAATCTATTTTTCCTGATGTTTAGGACTGAAGATTGATCAGAGAATGACTTCTGTTGACTCCAAATGACCCTAAACTTTCGCCTAAGTTCAAAGTTGATTTTTATTGATTCTCCGTACTGAATATCAGGTCAATCACTCCGATAGTTTTTACAGGAAAGAAGCACAAACAAAAGGCTAAAATATTAGTGTAGATATCTTTAGAGTAGGGATGCCTTAGTTGACCAAAGGCTCAGTCCCCTATGAAGTTAATCCGACTGCGTTGATCACGATTACCTGCAGATCAACTTTATAGTCAATGAACATGTACAATTGCGGCAACTTAGTAATAACATTTCAGGTGTGCCCAAAGAATTTCCCTTTTGATTCTCAGAAAATGTTACATCAAAAGAATGCACGTACAATAATCATGTAAATTGATACAGTATTTTTTTTTTAAGTATTTTTTCCCATAAAATTTTTTGAGTAATTGTAATTTCCGTACGTCTCATAAATGAATCACTACAGCTCCTGTATAGACCATAAAATATTATCTTCTATCTGAAATTATCTAATAAAAAGTAGATCTCTTATCTATAATAATCTTTAAAAAAAATACCAGCATAAGATTTGGGCATCGTTGGTCCAAAATGATCACAGTAAACTAAAAGAGTACCATTTTGTGAAGAACAAAGAAAAGTGGTGTACTCATGGACACCAAGGTTGGAGCCCCAAAAATGTGACCAGTACCATCCACACACTTACACAATGAAAGATAATTAGAATCAGTAGTTCTCTTGGCCGGTTGGTCAGGTGGGCCATTTGATTATTATACATTGAAAATTTTCAACTAGTATTTCATAAATATATTTTTTCAATTTATTGGGCTGTGATGATTTGAAAATAGGATTTCATTTTAGGTCCTATATATGTTTATTCATGTGGATTTTTTTCAAATTTTTGGTAAGCTGAAACAGAACTGTTTCCCAAATTGCTTGAAAGCAATGATTCTGATTGAATCAGCATTCTCAGACCAATTGAAGAGTGTTAGCAACTTTTTGAAGCAATTTATATAAATTATAGTGAACTAATGTGATAGCATTTATTGTAGGCTTTTACTCAAGGGATGTTACTTCTGCTTGTAAGAAATCGTCACCGAAACTGTCAACATTGGTTTCTTTGATTTTCAAATGAGTCTGGCTCAGGCTGTAGCTGGCTACCTATCAATCATGCATACTGGCTGAAGCAATTGAGCTAGATGGCTGAAAATTTGAACATTTGTTCCCTATCATATCAAGAAAAAGAGGTTCCTTTTGTTTTTTGAAAATCGCCCGAGAAATAGGTTTTTAACTGGGGGGGGTCAATTTGCAATGTAAATTTCTGGTAAATTGATAACTTGGTTTATGATCGGCAGCATTCAAGTTGGTTTTTTTTTTTAATTCAGATTATTTTAATGATCTCCGTTCAACAAAAGGCAAGAGAAGTAACTTATTAATCACCCCCTTCTCCAATTTTTTGATTGATCTCCCACAACGTGGAATGCTGTCAAAAGATGTTGGTCACATTAAGGTTTTATTCAGTGACTAACATGACCTGTCATTCTAGGCATTTATAAACACATGCAAGGCTGGCTATTTCTGCTTGTTAATAATATTACTTGCCCTCACAGTGAATAATTGAACAACCATAGCATTAAAATTTGAAGTCATATAGAAAAAATTCCTTCAAAGAATTCAAATGGTCAGAATGGAAAACATCTAAAATGAAGCAGGAAAAAAAATCTAAAAACATCTAGATTCTTCAGAATCTAAATATTCTAAGATTTTTTTTTATCCTGGAGAATCTGGATGTTTTAAATAAACCCATCAAAATGAATCCCCCAAAATGTCAAAAAAGCATTTTTGCCAAAAATCAAAAATCAAAACATTTTTCAAAGGGAGTACTAATGCCAATTTTCAAGTGTTTAGACAAAACACTATGGCCAGGAGAACTGGAACACACAACAAACATAAACAAAGACACAAACATATGCACAAACATAGGCACATAAAAAGGGATAGAAACCTTGGCCACTTTTGGTGGCTACAGATATTCAATTGGAGCCAAAAGCCAAATCTATCTGCTTCTTATTAAGTGACACAAATCTGAGACAAGCATCCATCTTGAATCCAAAAGAGTAATTGTTTTACTACAAGCTGAAAAAGAAACAACTCCACAAAAAATCATCACTTCACCTCACCTGACCAGGTTAAACAGACTCGGACTAAATTATCAAATTACTCTAGAAAGCACAAGTGAAGAGAAAGACCTCGGTATACACATTGACAAAACATTAAAATTCATAGCACGCTGCCAACAAAGGATCAAAATAGCAAATAAAACCCTTGGTTGTCTCTGCCACACCTTTAAGAATATGTATGTGGAAATATTCAAACTTCCATGTAAAGAACTTGTCAGGCCACCTTTGGAATTCAGCTCCTGCATTTGGTCGCCCCCCCAACATGAATTTAACATAGATCCTATAGAAAAAGTGTAAGGAAGAGTCCCAAGAGCCTACATCAAACACTTCTTGCCGTATTCGGAAAGGCTAAAAGAGCTTGATCTGGAGACACTATACAAGAGAATAACCCATGCTGATCTTCTGGGAATATACAGGATGACCTCAGGATAACCTACACACTATTGATCAAGACTGTTAGCGTAGGATCTGTCCAGATAGAATTATGCTACAACTACACCAAAGCAATCCAACTTGAGGTTACAACAAGAAGTTACCAATCCAAACAGCTACCCGGGTTATATAGCAATTACTCTCTACGTGGAATAAACTATCAGATGCCACAGTCTCTCCTCCAATCATCATCATCATCATCATCATCATCATCATCATCGTCTTTTAATGTCCGTCGTTGGAGATAGACTTCCCCCAGGATTCGCCACACTTCTCTATCATGGGTGTCGCAGAGCCAGCACTTTCTGAATTTATCTAGCTCGTCTCTCCATCTAATATTCTGCCAGCCTCAGTTGCACATGTGATCTCGGGGGATCCATGACTCGAGTCACGATGTCCATCGGTTGTCCGCCATTCATGCAACATGGCCAGCCCACTGCCATTTGGGCTTTTTAATGGATTCTATGATGTCCCTGACTTTTGTCTTTTCCCAGATGTACTGTGCTGTCTTGTGGTCTCTTCATGTGAGGTTGAGCATAATTCTTTCATGCGCATGTTGCATGGTTCTCAATTTGCGGATCTGTCTCTAGGTTAGGTTCAATGTTTCAGCTCCATAAGTGACTATTCGGAGGATGTATTGGTTATACACCCTTCTTTTTAGAATTAATGGAATCTTCTTATTTTTGAAGGTTGAGCTTGCTCTGCCAAAGGCTTGCCATCCTAGTGTGATTCTTCGTTTGATTTCTTTTTCTTTTGAAGGTCTCATGGAGATTCGTTGTAGTCATAGTTAAATCAAATATTAGAACAAATCCTTTACGGCAAATGTTTGAGCAAAAATTTTCAAACTAATTACTTAACTACAGTTCAACTCCATTGGTTGACATCACTAGCCTTACTTACTTAATATTTTCCAGCTTAGATACACATTTAGATACACAGATTCCCACAATGTCTGGAGATGCTCAAGTTCAGCTGCTTTCATCACTGAAGCGGAAAATTGCCAGGTCTGGGAACGCACTATTTTGGTCAGTGAAATATTAGACTTTATAATAATTTCTAAAGCAGACATCGAAAGCGAATAGAGAAATGCTGAAAAAAATGACTCAACGTGTGAAGATGTCACTACGAGATAAGAATTCATTCATGTCTTTAATCAGATGACAGGTATTGTTCTTAAGGTGAACACACCACACCTCATCTTGGAAATGAATGACCAGATTTAGTAACGTTCAGGCCAGACATTCATGTCTTTTATTGTTTACAAATATCATATTTCAACAAAACTTCCTCGAAGCAAAGTTTTAAATACACACATGTATTTGTATAATTCATCTAAAAAAACAGAAACAAAATCATCATTTTATTGCTAGTTTTATTCTATCGCATGTTTATCGATCATTATCACAAAACTCTGGCTAGACACTGAGGCGGCCATTTTCAAATTTTCAAAATGGAGTACACACTAGACCAGTGATTCCCAACCTGCAGTCCACAAAGGTATTAGTGGGGGACTGTGAGCTTGTTGAGTGACAGACAATTCAAGGTAATATGTTTTTTAGACACGCTCCAAAAAAGTGGAAAGATTAACGTCCAGCTAGAGGTGACACCAGACGGAGGAAGAATGCTCAAAAGTTTGATTGTCTGGCAAAAAGCCGGATGTCTGGTCATCCCACTAGATACACTTTACATCATTATTAGAAACTGTTGACCAAAACAGTTAACATAGACAACATAGGTTTCTTCAGTTTTTAAGTGATTCTGGCTAGCTGACTTGTTATCTACATATCTATATGTTTTGAATACAGACCACAACAATGGAGCCAAAATTTACTTTGTTATTTACATTTGCTCCTTATTATGTCTAAGAAAAAATTTATTTTTATTTTTCGAAAATCACACCCTCAACAAATTTTTAGTGTGGGGGGTATCAATTTACAATGTAAATTCATGCCTAATTGCTCTTAGTTTGTATCTAGTCATGTTCACAATTGTTTTTGGAAAATTCAAACTTTTTTCATGATCATGGCCCAACAAAACATGAGAGAAGTAATTTATTCATTGTTCACCTCTTTTTCACAGTTCTTCAATTGATCACCCCTAAAACAAAAAAAAAAATTTTTTACCCTAGACATCAGGGAATGTCTTCTGCAAGTATTCCAGTGTATATTCGAAGAAGCAACGAGCAGCATTAAACACTTGGTCTGACTGTTTAACATCACCATCATTTAGTAGAGAAGACAGTTTTGTTTTGGTCATACCTCAAAGAAAAATGTTCCACATGAGTTTGAAAAGGTCATCATCATCTGAACTAATGCCAACGACAGAAATATCTCGATATCTGGCAAAACAATGCAGGATACCAACTGTCTCCTCAAACGATTCATAACATTTTTTAAAATATGGATGGTTGACTCATTGCTCTGCACCAGTTTATCAAAATTTGTGAAAAGTTTGATTGAGGCCCTTGAATTACAACCCTGGCTCAAGAAATGGGTTTGAAAAAGTATTAAGCTATCTTTGGCAGCATTCATCATCAAAATGCTCAGATAAAAAGTAAGATTCCAGGCTTGAAAACCTCTTCACAACTCTGTCAACAAGACATCTTTTCAATGACTGCCATCTCACCAAGATACGCTTTAAAACCTTTTGATATTCTTGGTCACAAAATTCAAAGTATTCAGAAAGCTTGCCTTTCCTTTAAGAGCTCTTGTGAAACCTATAAAACAAATCAATTAGAATATATGCAGGGAAGTTCAACAAAAGCATCATTGGCTCCTCTTGCAACCAAAAGGATAAGTTGACAGGGGTTACCAGAAATGAAGATGTTTTGATGATGTTCTTTGCAGCGGAATGCAATTGAATTTCTAATACCGATCATTATATTGGTGTTATTGGCACTGAGACTAACAGCATTGGACCCAAGGATTAAATTTGCATCAAATTTTGAGTTGATAGCATCTGATCCAGCATACAGTTTACGAAAATCTGACCAGATGGGGTACAAATATCATAGAAATGACTGGTTACTTTCTTTGATGTTTCGAACATCAAACAAGCAAATTGTGACAAGATTCATTTTGAGCTGACCAGGGTCATTTGACCCCATCAGTGTCAAAGGAAAATGAATCTGATTCACAGTGATACATAAGAGCTATGTGGTTGAATTGCCCCATCACAACATTTGGAATAGTTGATTTTTTATCCTTTTGAAGTGATCTGACTGTCGGGAGATATTGATCTGAATAAGGGACCAAGATGATCAGCTCTGGCGATGGGAAGATTATGTTGTACCAGAAAGTTTGCAACTATGATCTCAGCTTTCAAAGTTTTTTTTTTCAAGTGATGATTCATCAGTGACTTTATCGTTAAAAAAAACCCAGCTCATATGGGGTGCTGTTTGGTCCAAACAGCATTTTATGATGCCAGGTATTTTAATGCACCATCTTAGTTTTTCCAGCCGATTCATTTGACTTATCTTTTTCATACAGTCATTCGGCAGCCATTTTTTTTCAACGACTTCGTCCCCAGTTAAACAGAAAAATGAGGTCAGGCACTTACAAAACACATGCTTCAATGAAGTAGGTAATTATTGCGAAAGTTTGGTAATGAAATAAGTCAGCTCACAGTATCTTTTTATTTACTGAGTTTATTTCTCACAGGTGTGGGCCATAGACATACCTAGATGGGAGCTGTATCCTGAACGAAGCTGGCCAGAAACATACTAAGATCGACAGATCAGTCCACAGCCATACAATGCATTCAAACAACATATCAGAAGTTGTCGACAATATTAACGGTAATATAAATGCAAATGTAAGAATGTTTCAATCAAATGAACTGATCACAAAAGAACTGATCAAAAGTTGTTAAAATCGTTTCAAAATTGTTCTTCTTGAAAGTTCACAAAAAAAAGTTAAAAATCATGTGAAGCAGACACCAAATCGGGAGATACTAAGATTGAAGTGAAAATCATGACACACAACAAAATTGTCAGAGTTGGCAGGTCTGTTACCAACATTAAAATCTTCACTGGAAGCTAAAATCAATGTCTTACGTCTAATCTGGAAGTATGAATTGAGAAATGAGACAGGATTTTGTAGAAGAGTAAGAAATTTTTGTGAATGAGATTTTCAATTTTTTATTTTTTCAATTCCCAACCCTAATTCGATTTTGACCAAAGTGTAAAAATCAAGTCCGCAGTCATTGATTGGGTATCATGGATGTCGTAAATACAGACTTGTCAACTTCCGAAGTACAATAATCCAAATATTTATATGAAAAAAATCTCTGAGATTTCATCGAAAATCTGGAATTTTTCAGGTGATCCTAAAGAAGTAAAAATAAGTAAAACATGATTTTTTCATTCTATAAATGTCAATTATTTTATCAAAATAACAATTCTTATGAGCGTTGTTATAGTTGACTGTTGCATTCTGGGATTTATCCATAAGGTCGTCATCTGGTTACCATTTAATACACAGGGTCTCAGACTCCTTAAATGTTGCAGCTCAGTCTACAGCCATACAGCATATCTAAACCTTTAAGAAATAGGCAACAATATTACAGTTAAAGTAAATCCAATTGTAAGAATGTTTTAATCAAATGTACTGGTCCCAGAAGATCGCATATTTTGTTAAAATTGTTTGAAATAGTTGTTCTTGAAAGTTTACAGAAGAAATGTTAAAAAAAACTTGTGAAATGGACACAGAATTGCGAGATCTAAAGATAGAGTTAAATCGTAAGTGCTGACAAGTCTCGAATTGCTCTTTTAGCTCGACCAAATCCTAATAATTTGGAGTATTGTGTGAATTCATCATGGTAGGGGGTAAGATCCAGTATGGCACAGGATTGTCGAAGATTAACAATGGATCCAGTTACACATTAGGCCATCCTTGGAATGACCCAGTATCTTGGATTTTTTGAATGATCTTTTTAAAGCAGCAATTTTGAATGGCTAAAAGTGGCTATTTTGTTTCAAAAAATGGCTGAAATTCCATTTAATAGTAAAACTCTTATAAATGCTCCAAAAATTATAAATACACAGCATATTGATAAGATATTAACATTCACAAATAACATTATTCTAAATCTAAAGATCTAAATGTTAAATAATATTTTTCTCAGTTTAAAGATACCATACTTTATATGTATATATATATTTCTTGAACTATCCCAGTAAGAGAAAATTTACGCATAATACCAAAACATCAAAGTATGTGTAAAACATGAAAAATTCAGAAGAAGATTAAATAAATTACATGAGCAGATATTAAGATATAAGT
This sequence comes from Thysanoteuthis rhombus, assembly GCA_963457665.1. Classification (NCBI taxonomy): domain Eukaryota; kingdom Metazoa; phylum Mollusca; class Cephalopoda; order Oegopsida; family Thysanoteuthidae; genus Thysanoteuthis; species Thysanoteuthis major. The sequence goes on from OY735241.1 coordinate 3,947,059, forward strand.
GACTGAAGTGACACAAAAAAATCTTTGAAAAAAAGTTTTTTTAGTGTGTTTCATATTCAAAGCTGTAGAATTTTTTAGACCATATATATACATATACATATAGATAGATAGATAGATAGATATGATGATGAAAGTGACAATTGGAAAGTGGAGAGAAAAACTGAAGAGAAAGTAAGAGTTAATCTCAATTTTTTTTATTATTCCATAAGCATGTTTCAATGCATTTTGACGGCTCGACTGAAACATGTCAACGTATTAATAATAAACTTTGAGGTGTAACTCCTATTTTCTCTTGAGTTTCTGTCTTCACCTTCCAATTGTCACTTTCCCCAGCATTCTGTAGGATAACTTCATATCCACAACACAAGCATATATATATATATATATAGTATAATTATGCAACTGATCAGTTATTAACAAAATAATGAAAATAAAACTTTTGTTCAAGATACAGTTTTTTGAATCACATTGTTGCGTACCATGTATTAATTACCTCCCTTTTCTTGAAACTAGCCGTTCAGAACAGCCAATTCAAAATGGTTGCTCAAGAAATCAAAGAAACTGCTTTTGTCTACAGATTATTTGACATTATATTACAGGGGTTTTCTTCTCTATCCATATCCATCAGGAACTCCTCCTTTCTTCGTGTTTTACTGAAGGGAACAAATCAATAAAGGAAAATCAGATGCTTGGTAAAATCTGAAGTATATTCAAATGCATGAATGCCACTACATTTAAATTACCATATAAGACCCTGGTCAAACCAAATATATAATCTGCCAACAATATCTGGTAACCATATAAGACCCTGGTCAAATCGAATATATAATCTACCAACAATATCTGGTTACCGTATAAGACCCTGGTCAAACCAAATATATGATCTACCAACAATAACTGGTTAAAATATAAGACCCTGGTCAAACCAAATATATGATCTACCAACAATATCTGGTTACCGTATAAGACCCTGGTCAAACCAAATATATGATCTACCAACAATATCTGGTTACCATATGAGACCCTGGTCAAACCAAGTATATAATCCACCAACAATAACTGGTTAAAATATAAGACCCTGGTCAAACCAAATATATGATCTACCAACAATATCTGGTTACCATACAAAATCCTGGTCAAACCAAATACACAATCTCCCAGCAATATCTGGTTACCATATAAGATCCCAGTGAAACCACATATACAATCTCCCAAGAATATCTGGTTACCATATGAGACCCTTGTCAAACCACATGTACAATTTCCCAGCAATATCTGGTTACCATATAAGACCCTGATCAGACCACATGTACAATCTACCAGCTATATCTGGTTACCATATGAGACCCTTGTCAAACCACATGTACAATCTACCAGTAATATCTAGTTACCATATGAGACCCTTGTCAAACCACATGTACAATCTACCAGTAATATCTGGTTACCATATGAGACCCTGGTGAAACCACATATACAATCTCCCAGCAATATCTGGTTACCATATAAGACCCTCGTCAAACCATGTGTAATATCTCCCTGCAACATCTGGTCTCCACACACCAAAAATTCCATAAAACGCCGTAATGGTTACAGAGAAGAGCTACCAAATTTGTATCACATCAAAATGACCTCCAACATGAAGACTCAGGATTCTACAACTCACCTCTCTATATTACAGGAGGTTAAGGTGTAGCCTGATACACTTCTACAAAATGACACACAATATGGTCACAGATACTCGCTGTAAGATGTACCAACAGAGTAAACTTATGTCGCAAAGAACATCAAGAATAATAAACAGAGGTCACAGTAACTAATACCAAATACACCACCTTCCTGGTTTTAGAGACAGGTTCATGTCATCAAGATCCCTTTCACACTAGAACTATCTTACAAAAGAAACAGTGAACTCTACTTCAAGTAACATGGTTAAGAAGAAACTAGCTTACCGCACAGGTATACAGAATTTCTAAAATACTCACACCTTAAATGCCAACCATATTTATTACATTTGTTCGATGTATCATCATTTATGTTCATTTTGGGGATATAAACTTTTGCTACTTGAGAGCACTTCGCTTTCTCAGTAGTAAATTTAGTATTAGAGACAGGTTTATAACATCAAGATCCCCTTTATACTGGAATTCCCTTCTAGACAAAATAATAAACTATTTCTATTAAGATGTTTTAAAACAACCCGTTAACAGAAACTAATATAGTGCCCACCTTTTTCCAGCTGAAGAAAATCATACATAGACGGAGTTATCTACCCTTTGGAAAGGATCTACTTCTAATCCCTACATATCTGTAGAAATGGTAAATTCCTTGTTCCCCTTTTGACGTCACACAGAACTGCCAATCAGATAGCTGATGGTTATCTTTACAATATCTAAACTGTGACGGTAAATCTTTCTCTCGCTCCTCAGTGTTCCGATAGCCTCGAGGTAAGCTCATCTTTTCTCTCTCTCTTAAGTTAGGAAATTTAGTATAGTTTTTATACACACTTTCTTCTTATGCACGCATCATCACATATTCATCTCAAGAACGCATCCTATCAAAGTTGAGCATTCTCATCGTAGTTAGGTCGGACTTCCTAAGATAAATTCATAGTGGCTACAATTAGGATGACCGTACTGACGGACATTCTATGGACTTTATCTCACATTTACTTAGTGACACTCCTTTCCCTTCATCCTTTCTATCTCTACATCTTATCCTGGTAGATCCCTCCACATATCCGTATCAGCAGAAACTCCGGTCCTCATTTATTTTAATTCACTCATGAATTAAACCTGGCACTGTTGTTTACTTCTTTGTTTGTTCTTATTTCTTTGTTTTGTTGACGATTCAACTCACTGTGTACTAACCTTGTTTTTTTGCTTAAGCAGTGAAAATGCTACTTACCAGGATTTATCTCCTTTGATTAATTCTAGTAATTTATATTTTAGGGGTCTGATATAATTAGCAGCCCTAAATTAGCTTACCATATAAATATAAAAAGTTGTTAAAATCCCCAAACCTTAAATCCTTAGTTCTATTACATCTGCTCAATAAATCTTCAGTTGGTACTCTTTGTGAAAGCTTTTTCATAACTTTATTCAAATGCCAAATTTAAAAGAGATCAGCTACTCAGCTTAGGACAAACACCCATTGAGAATTATGTTGAGGATTCAATTATTAATAATGACTGAAAGCCATAAAATGTATTTGTCTTACCGGTAGAATAAAATGAAAGTAAGACACAGTCCTTTCTTCTGTTTGGAGTTGACAGGAATAGACAGACAGACAAGTTGTTGTGTTGCGGAATTTAGAAATAGAGGCTTCGTTGTAAACTGTCAACCAAAGCTGTCATCCAAACTGTCAACATAGGTTTCTTTAGTTTTAAAGTGGTCTGTCTGTAGTTTCTCTGGCTATGTATATATGTATGAATGTACGTATGTATGTGTGTATGTATGTTTTTATGTATGTATGTATCTATCTATCTATCGAGCATACAGGGCACTCTGATGAATTTGGAGGACTGAAAACTTCAACATTTACTCCTTAAATTCACCCTCTAAATAGGTTTTTAGTGGAGGGTTCTCCAATGTACATTCATGCTAAATTAGTCCCAAAATGTTCCCTAGCTGTGGTCACGCTTGTTTTTTGAAAATTCAGACTTTTTGGTGTTCCGACAAAATGCGAGAGAAGTAACTCCTGTATTGATCACACCTTTTTCCAATTTTTTGATTGATAATCCCCAACATAGCTTACTGTCAAAAGACAAAGGTCACGTGATGGTTTCTATTGAGTGACTAACTAGACCTGTTTTGTGGTTATTTTCAAGTTTGGTGTCATTTTAAATATAATCACATCATTCATCTTCAGATTTGACAGAAACAGTCTGGATTTTTTTTCTTATTTCCTCCAAAGAAATTAATGTTGCATCATCTATATATATATTAGCTGAGATAGCTGGTGTTGCCCGCGGAAAAAACCTGATGTCATTTAATTTGAAAGCATATGAAATTGAAAGACAAAAAAAGGCTTTCCTTGCCGCAGATTGAACTTGGTCCACCAATTCTATTTTCCAAAGCTCTAACAACTCGGCTATTGACTGTCTTAGAGACTAAGAATTACTGCTCAAAAAGAATGCTAAAAAAACAATTAACTCTGCACACGACATCAAGAAATCCGCTGATTCTTTAGCCTTCCTAGACACCTGCATATACACAGATAATAATAGAAACCTTCATACCACCCTCTATACTAAACCTAGAGACACTCACAACTACTTTCTTTCAGCCCATCCCAAACACCTGAAAAAAAAAACAATATTTTCACAAGCACTTAGAATTAGGAGAATTTGCTTTTCAGATAGTGAACTCAACAGACACAACTATAACGTACTACAAAATTTCACTAAACGGGGACATTCACAAGAAGATACAAATAACCAAATAAAAAAGGCCAGTACAATACTCAGAGAAGAAACCCTTACACTATCTAACAAAAATTAACCTGATTGCATACCATTTATGACCAACTTCAACAGCACACTCCCACCTCTGTGACATATAATCAATGAGAGATGGAATAAACTTACACTCAAAACAGAACTCAAAGAAATATTCCTAGAACCATGAGTCATTGCCTACCGCAGATCCTAAAACATCAAAGACATAATTAGCGGTAACACTATAATAAATAAGAAACACAGAGCACCATCCCTAAAACTGTTAAATACTTCCAACCCTGCAACAAAAGAAATAGTCTATGCTGCAACAACCTTAAGCACACCAATATCTTCACTACATCCACCATGAACCAGACTTTCTCCTCTACCATAATTCACAATAAGCATCTACCTCCTAGAATGTGATAGATGCACATTACAATACATAGAAAAATCTGAGTGGCAGTTCAACATAAGATTTACAAACTATAGGCACAGAATTAAATTCCAATAGAACTAGACTTCCGCACCCCTGGTGACTATTTTGGCACAGACGCAAGTTTCACAATCATTGAAAAAATAGAAAAAAATACACCTCCCAACACATCAAAAATTTTAGAACTATACAAAGATGTGTGGATTGACAAACTTAAACCACTCTTCCCTAATGGACTAAGGACTCACCATTATGACCTATAAGGAATCCTCTTTCTTGATTTTCATTTTTGCTTCCAAAGCAAAACACCTGATGCTAAATTTGTTTTCTACGGAAACTTCCCAATGACTGAAAGGTGCACACATGCTGCTGAAGATGGGAACCCCTCCCGAAGCAGCATACTTATTCATTTATTAATTGATTGATTAATAAATAAAGTCTCCACATACTTTTACTCCTGAGTCAGTCTCATTCCCAATTGTTCAGATATACATGAACAATTCAGTGTGTATGTATATAAATTAAGATTATAGAGTAGTTATATTCATACAAACGTGTATGAATATGACAGGGAGTGTCATAGCAAGAAAACTGTCCTATGTTTTAATACTCCTGAAACAGGGCTATGGTAGAACAGCTGATGAACTCTATGATAATGAATATAAATACAAATATAACTAAATTATATGCATCAAGATCGTAATAACAAGTAATAGAATAGTTATAAGATAATGTGTTGAAACAACACAAATCAGATTAGAAATGACTTGTGTGGCAAATGGTCATGGGTACTTTGAGATTATATGAAACTTGACTGGTAAATTTTCCTTTTCAGCATCTCAAAATGGAAAGTTTATATGACTATATATCATCATCATCATCAGTCCTTTATTGCCCATCGTTGGACAAAGACCTTCTCCAGGATTCACCACAATTCTCTATCATGGGCATCACAGAGCCAGTATTTTCTAGATTTGTCCAGTTCATCTCTCCAATTTGTATTTTGTTGGCCTCGGTTTCACATGTGATCTCTAGGGATCCATGTTATGAGTCGTGATGTCTATCGGTTCTCTATCATTCTTGCAACATGGCCAGCCCATTGCCATTTGAGTTTTTGATGGATTCTACGATGTCCTTGATTCCTATCTACTCCCGGATGTATTGTGCAGTCTTGTGGTCTCTCCATGTGAGGTTGAACATAATTCTTTCATATGCTCATTTCATGTTTCTCAATTTGCGGGTTTGTCTCTTGGTTAGGTTCCATGTTTCAGCTCCAAAGGTGACTACCGGGAAATTGTGTTATATTATATAAAAACTGTTATTTGAAATGATCTCCCACTATTACACAGTGAATGTATCATTTGGCCTAGACAATATAGATAGAATAAACAATCTGAAAAAAATGGGGCCACTGCAGGTACCTAACACGGGTATTTCTTTCAATGTCATGTTGCTATTACCATTGAGTTTAGCAGTTACTGGTTAGGCAAAGGCCAAATAACTGTTTTAATTCCAAATTCCCATTTTGCTTATTCACAGTCTATATCTATTCCATTTGTTTCCTTTTACGCAACATTCATGTTATCGAGAAATGGACTGAATGATTATGAATTGTATTGTATTATATAGAAATTCTTATTTAAATAATCTCCTGTTATTAAACAATGAATGTATCACTCCACCAAGACAATGTAAGCAGAATGAACAATTAAAGAAAATGGGGTTGCTGCAGAAATCGAACCTGCGACCTTCTATTGCTTTGAGAATAGGAGTTTCGGAGTTGAAACAGTTATTTGGGCCATCACTAAATATACATCACCAGCGACTGTTTAGCTCAATGGTAAGAGTGACACAGCGTTGAAGTGGTTACCCTATTTTCTTCAATTGTTTATTCTGTTTTTGGTGTCAAGGCTAAATGGTACATTCACCATATAATAATGGGTGTTCATTTCAAATAAGGGTTTCCTATATAATATAACGCAAATTATAAACATTCTATCAGATCATATATCTATTCCCGAATAACATGACTATATATATATATGTATGTATATATATATATATATATATATATATATATATATATATATACACACATATATATACATATATATATATATATGTATATATATATATATATATATATATATATATATATATATATATATATAATGCTCCCTTTTTCAGTGTTGAGCTCTCTCTAACTGAGGTAACTCATTCATTGTAAGCTTATGCAATGGAATGGAGGACTCTGATGGATGAGGAATATATACAATAAATAAATATAGCGCTTAAATTTAACCTCACTGACCGTCCAGTTCCATGGAGTAGAATGAAGGCACAAGCCTCTGGGTCTGAAGCTAAGGTTTCGATCCTGCCTCGTGGTACTGGATGGAATAATGGATAGTCTATAGCCACACTGAAGAGTTGTAATACAACGAAATAGCTGTCTGTGGATGACACAATAATATATATATATATATATATATATATATATATATATATATATATATGTATACACTACATGCACAGTCATATATACACACATAAGTGCGCAGGTGTTTTTATATTTATACAGATCTGTGTAGATATATATCTATCAGACAAATTTGATCCCAACCCATATCTGAATTGACAAATACTTTCATTTCTGTCTACATTCCATTGTCCATAACAAAAAAATTTTCATTGCAGTTATGATATATTTCGCTCGAACTCTGTTATGTCTTCACAGCTTCTAATAGAAGGGGGGGAGGAATCTGGCAAGCAGTGAATAGTAATATTCATGAGAGAAGAAAAATGTTCACAAACTAAAAAAGAAATTTCCCAAATAGCAAATTAACAAAAGGTGCTTGAAAAAATCAAGCAGACAGAAAAATTAAGGCTATTGTTACCTTTCCAGTTTCAAAAGAGCCAACACTGCAGCTGCAAGGCTAGTGTGTTTTAGGATAGATTTTTTTAAAGATTAGTATTTTGGGGGTTAGTATTAGGGTCAGGGTTGGTATTTTAGGGTTACAGAGTTAGGGTTGTGAACTCAAAAGAAAATTTTTCCAGTCTAGATCAACCTCAAAGAAGTATTACTACAGCTTGAGCAGCAACCATTTTAAAACAGCAAAAGTCACAATTGCCAAAATTCAATAATGACACATGGAAACTGCGGCGTCAAACTCCAACTTCCATTCTGATTGAATATGATTACTGAAACTTCAGTATTGTATATATAATAAATGAATTTATAAAAATTATGAGATTTGTCAGTTTGGCTCAGTCGGTAAGAGAGCCAAGTACCAATCACATGGACATGATTTCAAACGGAAATGTTAATTTTATTAATGTATCTATTCTTTAAAATGAAATAAGACCTTGCATATTTGTAACAAATTTTCATAGATTCACAAGCCTTGTAAATTTAGCTCAGTCAGTAAGCAAGCTGTCTTCCAATCAGTTGGCCCAGATTTCAAATCACAGAAGGGGAATCTTGATTTTACACATGGTTTCGTTTTAACATGATGGTATTGAAACACTGGAAAGTTTATTTGGAGAGGATTGTTCTTGTTATGGTAGAAAAACAAAGTCAGCCCCAGACTTGGACTGGAGTTTGGTTATAATCTTTGTTTTCTGGTGGCCAGAACTTGAGCTGGAGTTGAAAAAAAATGGTTGATAAATGGGAAGAATTCAGGGAAACAGGGTTTCTTTCCTACTCTCTTTCCTTCTTTACTGAAATAAGAGGAGGCCTTATAAACCATCAAAAAGAGTCATTTCTCTGAATATATGTAATTGATACTTGATCAAAAAACACACAAATAGAAACTATCATATGACCAACATCTTTTGGCAGCATGTTATTTTGGGGGTGATTAATTATGAATGTTACTTATTTTGCCTTTTGGTCATAATCGCTAAAATGTCTGAATTTTCACAAAACAAATGAGTGCAAAATAGGGTCCAATTTAGCATAAACTTACATTGCAAACTGATCCCCACGCACACATTTACACTAAAAACCTATCTAAGAGGTGAATTTAAAAAAAGCTTTTGTGGACATAATGAGGAGTAAATGCGTGAGTTTCAGCTCCATTACCAAATTGAAAACTAAAGAAACCTATTTTGATATTTTCTAAAAGTGTGTTGCGGTCAACAAGTCAGGGCTCAATTTCATATTCCAGTTTAGTCATAAACTGATCCTCTAATTGGCAATCCTTAGTCATTCAGTCCTAAAGTATAGCATAGAGATTAACTAAAGTTATCCCCCTTGATGGGGCCAGAATTTTAATTTCCAGCTAAAATTCTTATGTGCGCTTCAAACTCTAATCCTTATCCCTAACCTTAGTTTTGGAGCCTTTGTTTTAATTTTGGAGCATATCTGAGGAGACACAATAGAGATAGTATCAGGGTTATATGACATCATCAGTGGACTGCATTCATATGTGGAAGAACTCGACAGACTGCCCAAGTTTGGGGACACATGATATGAAAATCTTCCTAGAATTTGAATAGACAATAAGAAGACAAAACGCCTTTTCTGCCCGGAAAGCAAACATATGAAACTCTCTTCTAGAACATGTTGTTACAGCTAAGACAATGAATATTTGAAAAACTGTCTGGATGAATTTGGGGAGAATTAGGAGATTTTGTCTGACAATTATTAGGTGGAAATTGACTTATGTTCCGGAAGCCACAAACACAGAAAGGAGTTTGAAATTTGAGAGTCCAGTAGAGACAATCAATTAGGAGTCTGAGTAGATAAGATCTTCAATCATCTTTAACTAATGAAATTTCCGGACACACCTTATATGAAAACTTCTATGACCAAATGTGGATGACCAGTTTTATATAATTTTCTCCATTGAAGAAATTATTCTCTTTTTTATATTCCCATTGTCATAGTCTAGAAGAAAGGAAAGTATACAGGTCTATTGTTGGTCACTTGACCAACATCTCTTGAAAGCATGACCCTCTTGGGCGGGGAGTGATCAATTAAGAAATTGAATAGAGGGTCACCTATTGTTGGGCGGCAATCAATGGGAAAAAAAATCTGAATTTTGAAAATTTTCAAATATAAATGTGGCTGGACACTAACTAAGAGACCAGTTTAGCATAAACTTACATTGTAAATTGAATTCCCTCAAAAAAGATTCTTTTCAAAAATACCTAGGAAGAATTTGAAAAAACAGAAAGATCTTTCTCTAGACATAATAACTTGTAAAGTTTTAGATTTTCCATTATCTGGCTCCATTGTAAGCGCAACACATACACACATAGATAGCCAGATTGTGAGCCTGACAGCCAGATGTTCTTAAAGACTGAAGAACCTGGCAGACAATCATCAGCATCATCAACAGCTTTTTAGAGTTTGTCGTCGATCATAGACCTGCCCCAAGATTTGCTAGACCTCTCGATCATGGGAATCACAAAGCCAGCATTTTCTGAATTTTATCTTGCTTTATCAAGCCATCTTACTTTCTGCCGGCCACAATGTCTGGGGATCCATGTTGTGAGTCATGATGTCCAGCAATTGTCTGACATTCTTGCAACCAACTCATTGTACTATTTTTTTAAACAATTTCTTGACCTAAAAGCATAAACGTCCAATGGATCTTATTATTATTTCCCTGTTAATCTGCAATATCTTCAAAACAATATTGTTAATCGTATTTTCATCTCGTTCATTACTACCTTTGATAGCACAATAAATTGAGCCCAGTCCTTTTGCCCACAACATACTTTTTGAAACTGTCAAAATAGGTTTCTTTAGTTTTTCAGATCATACAACCCCTAGGTGATCTATAAGGCTGAAAATTTAAGCATTTACTCTTTATTATATCCACAGAAAAAAAATTACTCTTTACCATGTCCAAAAAAGGATGATCAATGAATTATTTACTTCTCTCATCTTTTGGCAGTGATCACTAAAAAGTCTGAATTTAAGGAAAAACAAGTGGGCACAAACTAAGGGATCAATTTTGCTTACAAATAAACTTACGTTGCAAATTGAACCCCCCACTAAAAACCTTTTTGGAGAGGAATATTCACAGAACAAAAACAAAACGTTTTTTCATCTTATCAAGAAGAGAGTAGGCGCGAAATTTCCAGGACAGATAGATAAATACATAGGTATACAGTGTGATAATTGTTGAGACATTATATCAAGTAACATATTTTGTCTGGCAACGGTGTTAGCAAGTAGCATTTCTAACAGCCGACCACATAAATGAATAAAGAAAATGAAAGTCATATGATAGTCGGAAACCATGTCTACCAGGAAGAAATCAGAGGAGCAGAGTCACGTTAAGACGGTATTCTGGTGGATGCAGATTCGAGTCTTGCACAGTGCTCATTTTCATTTGCATGGTCAAGTGCTTGATTTGCTACTCATTAACACCGGTGCCAGATGAAATATGTTTCCCAATAAAAAGTCTCTACAATCAGCTCATTCTGTCAAGCATAAACTGTCCACTGTCCGATCTAATGATATGCATAGGTATATCATCATCATCATCATCATCAGTCTTTTAATGTCCGTCGTAGGACATAGACCTTCCCCAGGATTTGCCACACAGCTCTCTATCATGGGTGTCATGGAGCCAGTACTTCCTGAACTTGTCAAGCTAGTCTCTCCATCTAATATTCTGTCGGACTCGGTCACGCATGTGATCTTGGGGGATCCATGTCATGAGTCGTGATGTCCATCGGTTGTCCGCTATTCTTGCAACATGGCCAGCCCACCGCCATTTGAGATTTTAATGGATTCTATGATGTCCCTTACTCTTGTCTTTTCTTGGATGTACTGTGCTGTTTTGTGGTCTCTCCATGTGAGGCCCAGCATATTTCTTTCATGTGCACGTTGCATGGTTCTCAATTTGTGGATCTGTCTCTTGATTAGGTTCCATGTTTCAGCTCCATAAGTGACTATTGGGAGGATGCATATGTTATACACCCTTCTTTTTAGGATTAATGGGATCTTCTTATTTTTGAAGATTGAGCTTGCTCTAACAAAGGCTTGCCATCCTCGTGTGATTCTTCGCTTGATTTCTTCTTCTTTTGAGGGTCTCAATACATGAATTGCCTAAACCCAGGAACAGTGATTAAACCGGTCTGTTGTGGGTAGTGATGAATTATAAACATTTAAAAAAACAAGCAGCTGCAGAAAAAGCTTTTAGAGGGATTCATTGACATATGTTGATTTTTACTTTATGGTCACAAATGACCAGGTTAAACGATGACAAAAGAGCATACAATCACTTGGAAGTCACTTTGATCAAATCTACTGTTAGAAACCGTCATCCAGAACTGTCAACACAGGTTTCTCCATTTTTCAAGTTGGTCTGGCTGGCTGGCTATATATACATCATGTATAAAGACTGCAACAATGGACCGAGAGGGCTAAAATTCAAACATTACTTCTTATCATGACTAGAAAAAAAAAACCAGGTCCATTTGTTTTTCTCCAAAATCCCTCACCTAGTATGTTTTTAGAGGGAGATATTCAATTTGCTATGTAAGTTTATGCTTAAGGAAGAATTAGCGAGTCTCCATGAAGTCATCAAAAAAAAAAAAAAAGCCTGAGAAATGAAGCAAAGAATCACACAAGGTTGGCAAGCTTTCAGTAGAGCAAGCTCAACTTTCGAAAACAAGAAAATCCCATTAGTCCTAAGAAGGAGGGTATACAACCAATGAATCCCACTGATTGTCACATACAGATCTGAAGTATGGAACCTAACCTTAAAGAGTGACCCTCAAACTGAGAACCACACAAAGTGCATATGAGAGAATCATGCTCAACCTCACATGGAGAGATCAGAAGATAGCGCAGAATATCAGAGAAAAGACAGGAGTCCAAGACATCATAGAAACTGTTAGAAAACTCAAATGGCAATGGGCTGGACATGTTGTAAGATTGGCAGACAACCACTGGACATCACATCTCACAACATGGATCCCTAGAGATCAGGTACGAGGCTACGGCCAACAGAAAGTAAGATGACATGACAAGCTAGATAAATTCAGGAAGTACTGGCTGCGTGATGCCCATGATAGAGAGGTCTGGCTAATCTTGGGGAAGATCTATGTCCAATGGCGGATGCTAACAGACTGATGATGATGATGATTGTCAAAAGCACTGGAGAGGGCTAAATTATAGAAAGACTAGCGAATAAATGCCAAAAATGACCAAAAGATGCTTAAAATGGTCATACGGTCTTACGAAAAATAGCCAAAACATGAAACAACTGAATTTAACTTGAAAAAGAATAAATCAGCAACAAAAATATCATTCATAGATGAAGTATTGCAACATTATCATCAATTTTGACCAGTTTTTTTTACCTCATCTTAGCTTTCAGTTGCTTTTCTATCACAACTTTGAATCTGACAGTTAGTCTATGCCAATGATTAAACAGCATGAAAATAAAGAACAAACCCACATTGAGATTCAAATTCATTCTCTCTAGCCAGAGGGGGTCCAGTATAAGATTCAAAGTTGTGATAAAAAAGGAGAGTAAAGATGAAAAGATGAAATAATACTGGTTATAAATTCTGAAATCCCTCAGAAATTACTGTTTTTTGTCCTTTTTCTCATTATCTACCCCCCCCCCCCGAGACCTCTTTCTCCTGATTTAACCCATTCCATGTCTCACAAGACACTCTATCCTCTTTGCAATGAACTCTCTCCCTTCACCATCATAGAATCCCTTCCCTGTACTTTCATGACCCCCAACTCACAGATTCTATCAGTGAATCCCTTCCCTGGATTCTCTCCAGTCACACAAACCCCTAGATGATCCTTCATAACCCCTGTCCTAACATCAACCCTATTTTCTGTCTTGCATGACCCTCTTTCAGACTGCTCACAATCTTGTCTATAGTTTTGTGCAGGGTCATTAACATTGGAAGGGTTTTTCTTGGTGGGGGTGGATTACTTCTTTGAATATCCCCTATCTCACATACCCACTTTCCTATCATTTTCCATAATAGAACTCTTTCTTTGCATTGTTAACACATTTCAGCCAATTCATTCTATGGCCTTCTTCAGGTGTACTATCCAAAAATGACATGATTATCAGAATTTTTTCCTCCAATAGTAACAACGCTATAATGTTGGATTTGGGCGATATCTTTTTCTTTCCTTGTTAGGCTCGGATCACTATATCTTGTCCCTGTTGAGTAACGGGAAGCCACACCAGGTTGAATCAACCAAATCCAATGTTGTAGCATTCTTTTTACCATCATCACACTCGCATAGTACACTTGAAGAAGGTTGTAGAATGAATCGGCCAAAATGTGATATGATAAAAGGAATTTTTTCTCAAATAGTAGCAATGCTATCATGTTGGATTCAGGTGTAATCATCTTCCTTGTTAGACCTGGATTTCCATACCTTGTACACTTGAAGAAGGCGGTAGAATGGATTGGCCAAAATGTTGTGTCAGCAACACAATCAGCCAAAAAACTATTTGAATTGAATTAATTATTTATATTAAAACAAAGGCAATCTTAGACTTGATAGGGCCAATAGATAGTAGCCATATTAAATGGTTCAAAGTAGCTAGATTTTTCAATAACTGGCTTCAAATTGCTAAAATTGGATAGATTTTGTTTCAATAAAAGTTTTTAAAAAAACAAAAACTTATGGCTTTAATTTTCCATGTTGTGTTAATACCTGATCAATACATTGTACGATCATACTTTCGGGGGCCTTTGTATGAGTTTTTGGAATGTATTTACAGTACTGCTTATAAGCATTTGAACAAAACATTACTTTTGCTTGTATGGCTTGGTTTTGAGAATGAAAAGAGGGAAATTTACATAAGAAAGACCAAATTGTATTGCAATCAGCACATCAGGGCATGTATTTAGTCATGTTTTCTGGTTCTGATTGCTAATTTTGATAGAATTAAATGGTTAAATGATTCAAACCAAGTATTTTTTTCTTTTATCCTGCTAAAATGTTGTTCAGAATCGATCAATGAGAGATTGAAAAGGCCGACTAGCATTGCTATTAGGAAGAGTTGCCAAACTAGTTAGTTAAACAGGTCTGATTAGTCACTCAATAGAAACCATCACATCACCAACGTCTTTTGACAGCATGCCATGTTGTGGTGGCCAATCAAAACATCGGAAAGAAGGATGATCAATTAATGAGTTCAACTGTCTGGAAAACCTTTTTGAATGTTCCTTATCTTACATACCCACTTTCTTATCATCTACTCCTTCGTTGATTGTAATGCGAGCTATTCCCCTCCCCTTTTCTTTATTATCCATGACCTAAATATTTGTCTTCTTGGTCATTGATTTCCTAGTAACGAGTGCCATCCTCATAGAATTTACTGACAAAGAAAGAATTACTTGTTCATCATAGTTATTCAATGGAAATTAGCTTTTCTGACCTGACTATAGATTTTTAGGAGCTGTCAACCGAAACTGCCACCGAAAGTTTCATCAATCTCTAAGCTAATCTGGCTGGCTATCACACATACATAGATACATAGTCAGCCAAACAGTCAGTCAGATCAGCTTGAAGCTCGCAACCAAAACTGCCGCCAAAAGTTTTGTCAATCTTTAAGCTGGTCTGGCTGGCTATCATATATACATACATACTTACCTACATACATACATAGCCAGCCAATCAGTCAACCAGACCAGTTTGGAAACTGAAGAAACCTATGTTGACAGTTTTCGTGACAGTTTTTGTTGAAGGTTTCTAATATATCTATCTCTGTGTGTGTCTGTATTTCCATGTGTCCGTTGGGTATGATCAAGATTTCTTGCATTTAGAACATCTGTGCTATTAGTATGTAAGTATCACCCTGACAGACCAAACCAATGGAGCTAGAGGGTTGAATATTTAAATATTTACTCCTTATCATACACAGAAAAAACATTCTTTCGCAAATTCAAACTTTTCTGGAGATCAACAAAAGGCAAGAGAAGTAACTCATTCGTTGATCACCTCATTTTCCGATCTTTTTCGTTGATTCCCCCACCCCAACCTTTGACATTGTGTACTGCCAAAAGACATTCGTCAAATGACAGTTTCAGTTCAGTAACTAACCAGACCAGTTCATCATCGTCAATCAATGGAAATTATCTGTTATGACCTGATCATGGACGTTTTTTTTTCTTCATTCATTATTCAAGATGTTTCCTGTATACGATATCAAGGTAATCAATCTGATAAAGAATGAAAAGATCAATCATATTCAGTTGTTGAAGAGGAGCTCAAAAAATCTATCTTGAAAGATTCCAGGAAAACCTGACCGTCTAGGCCAAGCTGCAATGAGAATTTATATAAGTAGATAGGTAGGTAGTAAATAAGTGAGTGCTATTGGACACAAACGAAGGAATCACTTCACACCTGATATATGCATGTACATATATATATATACATATATATATATATATATATATACACATATATATATATATATATATATATATATGTATTTAAGAAATGGACATATTTGGCCTGAAAAAATGAATCATAAATTATGTTATATTATACAGAAATTTATTTGAAATGATCACCCATCGTTACACGATTAATATATCACTCAATTTAGACAATCTAAACAGAATAAACAATCAAAGAAAATGGGGCTGCAGCAAGGATCATACCTGCTACTTCAAGGTAGCAATGCTCTTACCATTGAGCTAAACAGCCGACTGGTAACGCAAAGGCCCAAATAACTGCTTTCAACTAAAATTCTCATCTTGTTTATTCTTGGTGTATACGTCTCTTTCAACACGACGTGAGATGAGAATTTGGGTTGAAAGTAGTTATTTGGTCCTTTGCGTTACCAGCGACTGTTTAGCTCAATGGTAAGAGCATTGTTGCATTGATGTGGCTACCATATCGGTGACATGTTCAATTCCGGTAGCAGCCGTATTTTCTTTAATTGTCTATTCTATTAATGTTGTCTGCGGTGAGTGATATATTAACCGTGTCATGACAGAAGATCATTTAAAATAAGTTTCTATATAATATAATGGAATTTTTAATTCATATGTATTATACACATATGAATTAAAAATTGTATTATATTATATAGAAACTATATATATGTATATATAAGTATATATATATGAATATATATATATATATGAATATATATATATATATATATGAATATATATATATATATATGAATATATATATATATATATATATATATATATATATATATATATATATATATATATATATATATATATATATATATATATATATATAGCCAGCTTGTCAACAGTTCATCATTCCAACAACTCAAGTAAATTCATTCATTTTTGGATCAAAACTTCATAAAGGTAAAGAAAATATGAAAGGATAGGTTTGGTTAGTCACTCAATAGAAACCATTGTGGAACGAAAAACTTGTTGAGGGTGATCAAATAAAAACTTGTGAAAAAAAGGGTGTGATCTATGGATAAGTTCCCTCACTTTTTGATGATCATTAAAAAGTCTGAATTTTCAAGAAACATGAATGAAGGCTGCCAGACAAAAACTATGGGATTAATTCAGCATAAACTTATCTTAAATGGAACCTTCTCCTCACCCTGGAAAAACTTATTTCAGGGGTACATTTTCAAAGAACAGTAACCCTAGCCTTGTAGCAACCCTAACCCTGTAGCAACCCTAACCGCAACCCTGTAGTACTTTAATGCTAACCCTGTAGTAGCCCTAACCCCAACCCCGTCTTACTCTAATGCTAACCCAGTAGCAACACTAACCCCAACCCTGTCTTACTCTAATGCTAACCTTGTAGCAGCCCTAACCCCAACTCTGTAGTACATTAATGCTAACCCTATAGCAACACTAACCCCAACCCTGTCTTACTCTAATGCTAACCTTGTAGCAGCCCTAACCCCAACTCTGTAGTACTCTAATGCTAACCATATAGCAACACTAACCCTGTAGCAACCCTAAGCCCAACCCTGTAGTACTCTAATGCTAACTCAGTGGCAACCCTAACCCCAACCCTGTCTCACTCTAACGCTAACCCTGTAGCAACCCTAACCCCAACCCTGTTTCACTCTAATGCTAAACCCGTTGCAGAGAGCCAAAAGGCAATTGAATTTCACAAAGGAAAAAAAAATGATACATGAGACTAACATAATTGTTTATGGTGATGAAACAAAAGTGAGAGTTGGTGAGCTGAACCAAGTGCCTAAAGAAATACCGATCCTAGAAATACCATCCTTGCATACCCAAGTAGGTATCCAGGTATTAGTAACCAGATAAAAATGTAATTCATCCAGTCAATATTAGTAAATGAAAATGTTAGCTAAGTAGATCCGGTTTATTGTCTACTATTATAACTTTTTACATATATATATATATATATATATATATATATATATATATATATATATATATGAGTGTGTGTGTGTGTGTGTGTGTGTGTGTGTGCATGTGCATGTGTATTGAGAAATGGACATATTTGGTCCAACAGAATTAATTATAAATTGCGTTACCTTATATAGAAACTCTTACTTGAGATGATCTCCAGTTGATATACAGTTAATGCATCATTCAGCCTAGATAATGTAAATAGAATAAACAATTAAAGAAAATGGGGCTACAGGAATTGCGTTACCGGCAGCTGTTTAGCTCAATGATAAAAGCATCGTTGCATTAAAGCAGCTACCCTATTGATGGCAGGTTTGATTCCTGCAGCAGCCCCAATTTCTTTGATTGTT
This sequence comes from Thysanoteuthis rhombus, assembly GCA_963457665.1. Taxonomy (NCBI): domain Eukaryota; kingdom Metazoa; phylum Mollusca; class Cephalopoda; order Oegopsida; family Thysanoteuthidae; genus Thysanoteuthis; species Thysanoteuthis major. The sequence continues at coordinate 3,965,624 of OY735241.1, forward strand.
TATTCTATTTACATTGTCTAGGTTGAGTGATACATTAACTGTGTAATGACAGGAGATTATCTCAAGTAAGTTTCTATATAATATACTGCAATATATAATTAATTCTGTTGGACCAAATATGTCCATTTCTCAAAATATGTATATATATATTTATATATATGGACCTTGACATGAATGATGAGGTTGTAAGCTGCACTGCAACTTGAAACTCCATTATGCAGGCCTTTAGGCTGTTCGTGTACAGGCCTAGCCAGCTAAGGACCTGTAAAGATATGGCAAACCCTCCTCGATCTCTATTTGCGGAGCCAAGCCATTATGTATATAAATATATACATATATATATATATAGAGAGAGAGATAGATAGTCTAGAAAGCATTTAAACACTAAACATTGAAAAACTTTGTCAAAAGATTTTTTGTGTCACTTCACTCACCTATTTCCCAATATCTGTCAATGCAATTTATATCATTTTCTTCAGTGTTCTTTCCCTATTTCACATATATTTTATTATTATTGCTCAATGTATAAATTGTTTCTTGTTGGGATCATATATATATATATATATATATATATATATATATATATATATACATATATATATATATATATATATATGTATGTATGTATATATGTGTGTGTGTGTGTGTGTGTGTGTGTGTGTGTGTGTGTGTGTGTGTGTGAGGGGAAAGGATGTAGATTCAACAGAATGTTGTAGAAAAGTTGACAATATGGAAAAGGGAAAAGACTACAGACTACTTAGTACATCTCGAATATTTTTCATTAAAGGGTATAAGTTAAGTACATTTTACCAGTCTCAAGATTTGTCAGAGCTTTGAAAGCGAAGGTTGGTTTGAGAGAAAGAATGTAATTTTCAGAAATTTTCTGTAAATCTGTGATTTTCACCATTTCTCTCAAACCATACTTCACTTTCAAAGCTCTGATGAAACCCACAATGGGTGAAACATGCGTAAGTTATTACGCACTTCGATGAAAAAAAAATTGGGGATGTACCAAGTTGTCTCAAGTCTTTTTTATTATTCATATTGACATCATCATCAGTCTTTTAACGTCCATCGTTGGACATAGACCTTCCCCAGGATTCGCCACAATTCTCTATCATGGGCGTCGCGGAGCCAGTATTTCCTGAATTTGTCAAGTTCATCTCTCCATCTTGCGTTCTGTCAGCTTCGGTTTCGGAGTTTTTTAGTGATCATCATCATCATCAGTCTTTAATTGTCCGTCGTTGGACATAGACCTTTACCAGGATTTGCTACACTTCTCTATTGTGGCCGTTGCAGAGCCAGTACTTAATGAATCCATCTAGTTCAACTCTCCATCTCGTATTTGGCCTTGGTTGTGCATGTGATCTCTGGGGATCCATGTTGTGAGGCGTGATGTCCATCGGTTGTCTTTCATTCTTGCAACATGGCCTGCCCATTGCCATTTGAGTTTTTTGTTAGATTCTATGATGTCTCGGACAGCCGTTTTCTTCCTTATATACTGTGCTGTCTTGTGATCTCTCCATGTGAGGTACTTTTTCACAAATATATGTATATTTCTTTATGTCAACAGGAGGGGAAGTGGAACTTAGTCACAAAACTTCCTCTACACAAAGCAGCCAGGCATAGCAGCTCAAGTCCTGTTGCAGCTTCTAAGACTACTTGCCAAGACAAAAACAGACACTCTCATTCCAGCGTTTGTTTCTTTAAGTTTCAATCAAATATATAATATTAAATGGCTGTCAAAACCAAAATTTATAAATTATCTTATTCAAAAATGGAGAAATAATATTCTGAAATACAGAGAACTAAAAGGAAACTTATGTATATATCTTTAAGTTTCAGTCAAATATCTTTTTAAATGTTTGTCACAAACAAAAACTATAAATTATCTAATTCAAAAATGAAGAATATTCTGAAATATAGAAAATTTAGGAGAAGCTGCTGTATAAACTGTTTTCTTTTACACCTATATTGAATCAGAGTAGCTCCTCAAATGGCCCACTCGACCAACCAGTCAAGTGGGCTATAGATTCTTTTCTATTTGTATTTGTTTTACATGAGTATACCGCTTGATATCATCTAAAAACTATTATCTATAATTCTTTTTTTGGCATCTACTCTCATTTTGGACCGATCATGCCTAAATCTTGTGTGGGTATTTTTCTTTTAAATAAACTTTGATGAAAGGTTTATATTTTTAGGTAATTCTAGATAATTTTTTAGATAATTAGTTCTGGTACATGAGCCGGCTACAGCAATTCATTTATGCATAATATGGACAATCTAATTTGAAAACAGAGAAAGCATATTCTGAGAAATAAAACACTGAGAAACTTTTATCTGCCATTTTCTGTGTCACCTAGATAGTCAACCTGTTGGGTGTCTCAAACTATGCAATGAAAACACATACAAAAATACTCTTAAGTGTGGTTGTGTCCGAGACTGGTGGAGGAAAAATGAGGTAATCATCAGGAATCGAGACAATGAATTCATCACACTTGCAAAAAGTCCATGGGAAAATAATCGATGAATAAAGAGACAAAAAAGGGAGAAAGAAGAAGCAACAACGATAACAATTTTCTGGACTCTTTTTTTTTTTCAAGCTACTATCTATTCTGAACATGCTGTCTTGATGTGAAGAAGAAGGAGACGGAGAAATAAATGAATAAAATGAAAAGAATTTCACCAATAAACATGACATATCAAATATATGATTTCTTCCTCATTTTTGGTACATCATTGTCTGGGATGGTCTAAATTATGCTTCTTGCCTCACAAGTAGTACCCACCTTTGTGGAATCTCATAAAACAGTATTTTGTGCTACATACATATTTTTTTCAGACAAGTGGAATCAACATTCCAATACTCATAGAGTAACCAGCAAGTGCAGATGACATTCACAGAGAAGACAATAAAATCAAATTGAGCAATTCATGAATATGGTTCCATTAATTAGCTGATAAATGAATAAGCTACTTTTCTCACCTTTTGTTGGGAAGAGGACAGACCCGCAGAAAGCATGCAACATGCATGTGAGAGAATCATGCTCAACCTCACATGGAGAGATCACATAACAGCACAGTATATCAGGAAGAAAACAGGAGACGGAGACATCATAGAATCTACTAGAAAACTTAAATGGCAATGGGTTGGTTATGTTGCAAGAGTAGCACTCAACCGATGGACATCACGACTCACAACATGGATCCCCAGAGATCACGTGCACAACCAAGGCCATCAGAATACAAGATGGAGAGACAAACTAGACAAATTCATAAAGTACTGGCTCCGCAACGCCCACGATGGAGAAGTGTAGCAAATCCTGGTAAAGGTCTATGTCCAACGACGGACAATTAAAGACTGATGATGATGATGATCACTAAAACACTCCGAAAGTTTTTCTCTACGTAGATTTCAACATTTCACCCTCTAGCTCAATTGGTGTGGTCCATATGCATGATGCACACATCCTAATAACACAGATGCTCCGAACACAAGAACATAAACTAAAGGATCAATTTAGCATAAACCTGCATTGCAAATTACCCCACCCCCTGCTCCTCTAAAAACCTACGTAGGGAGATGGATTTCAAAAAAAAAAAGGAAGTTTTTTGAGGACACGATAAGGAGTAAATGTTGAAATTTTCAGCCCTCTAGTTCCATTGGGGAAGCCCATACACATGATTGATACATAACCAGTCAGTCAGCTAGACCAACTTGGGAATGAGAGAAACCTATGTTGACGGTTTTGGTGACAGATTTGGTGACGTTTTCGGTTGAAAGTTCTTAATAGAATTTTCCTTTGAGTACCATCAATCAATTATGTTAATCTAAATACCATTTTTGCCCAACCATCATGATCGCTGGATTTAACTGGTCCCGAATTTTATCTTAGGAGGTTATTAGAAGGATAAGATCTATACATACAAGCCAAGGGCTGTCCAGGAGAAAAAGAAAAATATCTGAGAAGAAATAAGTAGCCTATGACTGATATGCAGAACGTTATTGAAAAAGTTCAAAATGCCAGGCATATATTTGAGAGAAAAATGTTTCCGTACATTGGTTAATTGAATTTCCCAGGTGAGAAACTGTCAACCACAACTGTCACCAAAATGCTCAACATAGGTTTCTTCAGTTTTTCAACTTGGTCTGGCTGGATGTCTATGTATGTATATATATATATATATATATATATATATATATATATATATATATATCTATATATATATATATATATATATATATATATATATATATATATATATATATATATATATATATATATATATATATATGTATATATATATATGTATATATATATATGTATGTATATATGTATATATATATATTATGCAATGCTCTTCCACAGGAATTTCTATGTAAATAAATATATTGCTTAAATTCAGCCTTACTGACTGTCCAGTTCCGTAGCCCAGAGGTAGGATATTGGTCTTTGGGGCCTGGAGTGAAGGTTTCAATCCTGCCTCGTGGTATTGGATGGGATAATGGAAAGTCAATAGCCATACTGAAGAGATGTAATACATTGAAACAGCTGTCCGTGGATGACACAATAATTATACATATGTATATATATATATATATATATATATAAGTGTGAGTATGTATCAAACTAGTGCGCTGAATATCTAAATATTTATTCCTTAATATGTCTACAAAAAACTTTTTTTCGTCTATTTATTAATTCCCTAAATAAGTTTTTAATGGAGGGGAGGATTCAATTTGCAATGATAGTTTATGCTGAATCAGTCCCTTAGTTTGTGTCAACCACGATACTTTTTTTGGCGGATGACTACTCAACAAAAGGCCGGAGATGAAACTTATTCATCAATCACACTTTTTTCTAATTTATTTATTACCCCCCCCCCCCCCAACACGGCATGCTGCCAAAAATGTCAGTCACGTGATGGTTTCCAGTGAGTGACTAACCAGACCTGTTTTAATTAAATTTTACTTCAAACATATTATACATTCTTTGAAACTTATAGATAATCACTCTTAATAGGATATTCTTTGTTGTATGGTATTGACATCATCTGGGGCTGCCAGCAAGATTCCCTTAGAGAATGTTTTCATTTTTCTTATTTATCTTATATACAGTAAGTGCAAAAAGTATCCAATACATTTGGAAAAGTATTTTTGACATCCCTGTACAGTTTCAAAATTGACAGAATTTGGACCAAGATGAAAAAAGATACAAAAACACGTCTGGTTAGTCACAAAATAGAAACCATCACATAACCAATAAATTTGAAAAAGGGGTGATCAAGGGATAAGTCATTGCTTTTTGTTGAGCAGCGATGACTAAAAAAGAATTTTTGAATTACAATCATCGCTCAAATTGAAGGATCAATTTTGTATAAACATCCATAAAAACTTTTCAATTAAATCCAATTTTGAAAAAACAAGAAAAATATTTTTACTTGGGGTAAATTAATTTTTCAGCCCCCTAGCTCCATTGCTGATGCCTATATCTTTGATACATACATAGCCTGCCAGCTAGTCAAACCAGCTGAAGAAACCTATGTTGAAAGTTTTGGTGACAATTATGGTTAACGGTTTCTAATCAAAATGAAGATTCATCGAAGAAATTCGGACGATTCAAGTCTATTACTACATGTAAATGCAACAGGAATGAGTTGAAAGAAATGCATGTCAAAAAAGAAGATTAATAACTGTCCCTCACAAAAATGAACCACAATAGCCCGCATGTGTACCAGAACTAATTACCTAAAACATTATCCTAAAAGAAAAACACAGATTTTTTTTCTATCCAAAATTATCTAAAAAATGCCAGCACAAAATTTGGACATTGTTGGTTGGTACAAAATGACCATTTAGACCAAAATAAAAATTGTTTTTTTCAAATGCCTAGAGGCATTTTCAAGGTTTTAGCCCTAAAAATGTGACCAAGAGCAACCAAAGAGTCAGATACACAGAAGAGCAAAGAGAGAAAAATCTTTAGCCCTCTTATCCGGTTGGTCGTGCAAGCCAGTGATTCGATAAGTTGATAGAGACATTGATCAAAAATGAATAATGAAAATAATTCAAATTTGAGATAAAATGATGCCAGGTCAATTTGCTCTGAACCAGAATTTAGAAAATTAGGTTTTTGTTTTGCTTGGATAGATTATTTTTTCATTATTGTTATTATTGGAATGGATCTTTCCAATTTCGCTGTTACGCAGAGAGCAGATAAGATGTAGATAATCACAATCAAATCATTCTAAAATCTCACTGTTCGATGGCATTAAATTATTACTACATTTCCTTTGTTCTGTATAATTCCAATAAACACTTTCCACTAAGAAAAGTCTCAAAAATAAACTAATAAGATAGAAATCTGAAGAAAATGATTCACACCAATCTATTTGATGACCTGTATACAAAGTTTACTTTTAATGTTATAAACCACTTGATTCTGCTACCTAATTATCTGGAACTCTTTTGTGAATAGAATAAAAAATAATGGAACTCTCTTGAGAATAGAATTTTGAAAAATATGGAAAAAAAAACAGGTTTGTCTAAAGAAACTATCATGTGATCAATATCTTCTGGCAGTATGCTGTGTAGAGGGTGATCAATTCAAAAATTGGAAAAAAGGGGTGATCAATGAATACTTTTTGATTGAGCAGTGATCACTGAAAGTCTGAATTTTTTTTTAAAATGCTGCAGGACACAAACTAAGGGACCAATTTAGCCTAAATTATAAGGTAAATTGAATCCCCCCCCTCTGTCCCACTTGAAACTTATTTTGGGGGTAATTTTATTAAAAAACATTTTTTTCACAGCATCTCAAGGAGCAGATGTTTTCTGCTCTTCATTCATTATTGCAGCCTCTATGCATGATACAGCCAGCCACACTTGAAAACCTAGGAAAACTTTTTTGATGTGGACTATGTTGATGACAGTTTCAGCTGAGGATTTCTAATACTTGTTTTTTTTTTTTAATTTTGACAGCCAGCAAACAGGTACTTATTATCTATGATAATATTTGAATGTTGGAAATATACTTTTGCCATTGTGGGTGATAGCGGGTTTTGTCATTTTTGGTCATCCATACTTCAGCCATCCCATGAGATACTCATGAATTTAAGCTGAGCTTTTATCCAATACCTTCCTGACCTTTTTAAACAGAGTTAACAGGTAGCAGACAGCCGCTGTAAACAAATGTATTTATCAATATATCTTGAACAAAAAGCAATATTTTTTTAAAAATTCAATTAAGGAATCAAGATCCCATTAATCCTAAAGAGAAGAGTGTATAACCAATGCATCCACCCTATAGTCACTTATGGAGCTGAAACATGGAACTTAACCAAGAGACAAACCCATAAATTGATAACCATGTAACGTGCACATCAAAGAATAATGCTGGGCCTCACATGGAGAGACCACAAGACAGCACAGTACATCCGAGAAAAGACAAGAGTTAGGGACATCATAGAATCCATTAAAAATCTCAAATGGCGGCGGGCTGGCCATGTTGCAAGAATGGCAGACAATCGATGGACATCATGACTCACAACATGGATTCCCCGAGACCACATGCGCAACCGAGGCCGGCAAAATGTTAGATGGAGAGACGAGCTAGACAAGTTCAGGAGGTACTGGCTCCGTGAAGCCCATGATAGAGAAGTGTGGCAAATCCTGGGAAAGGTCTATGTCCAACGACAGACGCTAAAAGAGTGATGATGATGATGATGATGATGATGAAATCACTAAATCAACTAATTTTCACCAAATCTTTCATTTCTATAAGGGCTACTTTATTTTTGGAAGATTTTCAATAACAGAAATTAAATTTTCCTGTCAGAGGACAGAAATTAGGGTGTAATCAAAATTGATTTTAGATTACAGAAAATCAACCCTAGAAACAGTGTAAAACTTGTTTCAAAGTACACAAAAGTAATTTTGTTTTTTTCAAGACTAACTTTATGCTAGTTTCTTGCAATCAAAACCAAATTTAAAACTTCAGTGAAGATATTAAAATCATTTTAATGCATTTTTAAACGTTTATAAAAGTCTATGATGAATTTTTTTTCCCTATGATAATACAAAATCAATTCATCACTTTATGTACAAAGACTCTAAAAACAATCTAAAACCTGTTTTAAGTACACAAAAGTAATTTTTCTTTTTATACGTTTTTATTTGGAGATATTTTGGACAAGGGTGTAAAAAGAGGGGTACAGTATATACCTTTCTCAATTTGCTGGTTTTTTGTATGTTCGAAGTCTACTAATGGAAACTTTACTGTACACCCAGTTCCCAAAACCAAGCTTTACTGTTGACCTTGTTTCCAAAACTTATTTTCCTCCCTGATGTTGGGGTTATGAAGGCACAATATGAAACGTACATCTAGTTGACACTCCTGGATATGAGTATGACATGTTTTGTATATCACAAAACAATGGACCCTGGCTTTTATAGATAAAGATTCGGAAAACAATCATTGAGTTCGAATTATCTCTTTTTATTCTCATGTCTTCCAGCATCAGGACTGAAACATCTTTCTCAAAGTACAGGTGTATATAACATGGTTGTTGGGGTCCAAGGAAACCTGCTGCGTTAAAAACTAGCCATGATAAAATGTAACCATTTTGGAACTAGGTCTAGCGATTTGGGAGCTCGGATTAATATTTCAGGGTCCACCATTTGCTTGCCTTATAATGCAAACTGCGCTATAATGAACCAGATTATAATGGGGGCGGGTAGTCTACACAATTAAGGTTTTGCTGATCTGCGTATTTTTTTTGCGAGGCAGAAATGCTATGGCATAGCCGATTATGAAAGTATTCTAAAAATCTCAGTAAATTGAAACCTGTCATCAAAAGAGTCCAAAATTCGAGACATTTCATTTGAAAACATTTCTGAATTCACACCATCAATTTACACTTGCCCCAGGACAGGCTCTGTCAACCACTTGCAAAGTAAAATGTCAAGCCCTACCGGCAGATAGAGCAGGCAAACTACTAATTTGAATAATATCAACGCGTATTTTCTTGAATCTCTGTTTTTTTTATAAGAACATGAAAAGACTTATCAAGATGAAAGGAATCAGTCAAAATCACAACAGTGTAGTATGGACGACTGCAAGCTACAATTGTATTCAGTTGCAAAGCATCAGTCGAAAAGGACAACAATGCTGTACAAATATTTTGACTGATTTTGTACTAATCAAATAATTTAATTTAGCATTTTTTTGTTAATTCAAATGAATAAAAGTTTTTTGGTGATTTTATTTCTATTTAAAATTTTTATTCATTTAAATTCACAAAAAAAATACTGAATTAAATTACATAATTAGAACAAATTCAGTTGAAATACCTGTATTACAATGCTGTCTTCTAGTCTGAAGCCTTTTGACTGAAGCCTTTTGACTGAAGCCTTTTAACCAAACTCAATTGTAACATGCTATAGTCTATACTACACTGTTGTCATTTTGACTGGTACTTTTTGTCTTGATGCCTTTTGACCTGGTTCAATTTACTGTCAAATATATTCAGAGGTCGAATCTTTTTTGAAACCGTCAACCAAAACTCTCCACATTAACATAGTCAACTTCAACATCAGTTCCTTCAGTTTTCAAGGGGGTCTGGCTGGCTATATATGTGTAGCGTGTCCAGGCTGCAGCAATGGAGCTGGAGGGCTGAAAATCAAAATCTTTACACCTTATGATGTCTAGAAAAAATATTTGTTTTCTTATTTTGAATTCTACCCCCAAATAGAATTTGGTGGGGGGGGGCCCAATTTACAATGTAAGTCTCTGCTAAATTGGCCCCTTAGCTTGTGTCTGGTAGTGTTCACACTTGTTTCTTGAAAATTTGGACTTTTTATTGATCACCACTCAACAAAGCATACTGGTCACATGATGGTTTCTATCGAGTGACTAACCAGACTTACATAAAAGTTATTCATTTATTTTTGCAATATGAGTCTTTCTTTCGTTGATAATCACTTGCGTAATGAAACTGTAAATCTTCTTCCCATTGTTGCCGACTTAACAAAATTTTCATGCTAAATTGACCCCCAAAAAGTGTCAGGAAACAGCTGAATGTGCTAAAACACTCTATTGGCCATTTTAAGGCCATGTTTAACGGCTGAAACTGGCTATAATTGCCTAAAGTCGGTGGGAAATTGCTAAAAATAGCTTAAAATGGCCAAAATGTTTTTTTTTTGCACTACAAGAACAAGAAATGTGCTAAATATAGCGCAAAGAGAGCAAAATTGCTCCCTTTCCTTGCCTCTTCATATTCAACTAAGAACTACTAGGGGTAATGGTGCTTTAACCGATGTACTAGGAATCTTCTCTCACATACGACAGTCAAGCATCATGTGTTCTGTTTCTGAGACTACAACCGAAAATCATTAATAAACAAAAATCACTCTGAAACTCCATAATTTATTTGTTGCAAATGTAGATAACAGTAAAGTGTTTCTCTTTCAAGAGACAACTCCCATTTCTTTACACTTGAGTTGGAGTCAGACTTCTATTCATCTTAACAAATCCATTGCAACCTTTTCTTTTCATTCCTAGCTGCTGCTATGAAGAGAGGAAAGCTAAAAGAACAACGCCAAAACCTTCTCTCAAGCAAACTCTGCTAAACTACAGTATAACAGAGCTATGTCAACGCTGATGGAATCTAATACTGCTTAGTATTTTTTCACTCTCACAAATGGTGAATTTCAAGAGGATAAATTGATGTCAATTCTTCTTAGCAGAGTCTTTGAGTCAGATGTTGTATTGATTGGAACCAAGGCAAAGTTCCACAACAGAAGAGTAATCCCAAGAGAAACCCAGTGTTAATGGGTAAGCAAAAGTCAAACAAGGTGTCTAAACTTCAATTCAGACGGGTCTGGTTTGTCACTCAATAGAAACTATCACATGACTGAGGTTTTTTGGGCGGAATAACATGTTGGGAGAGATCAATTAAAAAAATTGGAAAATGGGGGGATCATTGAATAAGTTACTCCTCACACCTTTCATTGGGGGATTAACCCTATAAAAAAGTTTGGATTTTCAAAAAAACAAAAAACATGAATGCTGTTGGACACAAACTAAGTGGCCAATATAGCAGAGACCTACGTTGTAAATCTATTGTAGGGAGGGATTTCCCCCCAAAAACAAAAAATTTTTTTTTTTCTAAACATAATTAGGAGCAAGTGTTTCAATTCTCAGCCCTGAATTCTCGCCTGGATTATTGAGCTTAAAATCTAAAAGTGATGAAGGTCTAAACTAAAGTCCCAAAGTCAACAATACAGCCACTGAATTGAGTGCAGACTATAGAGACAGACGGACAGACGAATAGAAAGACATAGACATATATAGCGGTGTGAAATCATTATAACAACCGGACACGTTTTGTTTACCGACGAGTTTCATTTCTAAAAGCATTTATATAATATATGGTATAATTTTTAATCACAAAATTTATGAAAATACATGATTATGGTTATTTATATTTACAAAATTAGTCTTATTCCTACTTTGAGTACCATGGAGAAACATGCATCAATAACACATGATATTTCATTCAAAACTGTGAACGATTTCTTAGAGCTAAAAATGTATGATAGAAAATCCAAGGGTTCCATGGAACCCAGCTTGAGAAACCCCAGACTATGTGACAGTGATAAAAACTACTGGTCCATGACCCGTCGCTTCACTGAGGGAAATCATAAATGTCAAACAACAGGCTCTGCTGATGGCTGCTAATGATACTATAAGTGTGGTAGATACAATAGTAAAGGAAATGGAATATAAGTAGGTTAGGTAGGTCAATAAGAAGCTAGAGAGAGAGAGAGGAGGGATATAGATCTATTTTAAAAGGGTACCAAGGGAGAGGGCAGAAAAGAGAGTTATATATTTAGATAAGATGATAGAAAGGGAAAGGTATCAATGTCTCTGATAGATATTATAAGTCTGACAGACACGGCTGATGATTTGTTTTTAAATAAGTCTTTTGAAAATGTAACAAAAAGAATACCTTGAATGATATGGGTTTTGATTAGTTTGATTTTTGATATAAAACAATTTATACATCGCAGTACAAATTAATGTAATTAAGTACAAGTTGTTAAAAAAAACATTAAATTATAATTAAACCTTGAATAGTATGGTTTTCTTAGTATGGGTTTTGATATTATACAACTAATGTATTGCAGTACAAATTAATGTAATTAAGTATAAGTATTGATAAAAAGCATTAAATCATAATAAGACCTTGTACAGTATGGTTTGGATTAGAGTGAGTTTTGATGTTATATAATTAACGTATTGCAGTACAAATTGATATGATTAAGTATAAATTGTAAAGAAAAACATTAAATTATAATAAAGACCTTGTACAGTATGGTTTTAATAAGAGTGAGTTTTGATGTAATACAGTTTGGGTATAGCATTATAAATTAATATAGTTAAGTATAAGCTGAAAAAAACACACATTAAATAAGGAGAAGACCTTGAAAAGTGCAGTTTTGAACAGTACAGAAAATTTTGGAATGAATTAACTGTACTGATCAGGGTATACCTGTATATACTATTTCTAAATATTTCAAGATATATATTAATTTTTTACATCTTAGTTACCGTCAAGCAAGACCATCATGAAAACTGTCAATAAATGAGTGGAATTTATTGCTGGTATATCTTGAATTGTGTGGTTTTGACTTCTGTAGGTTTTAATATCGTACAGTTAAAAAACATATTGACTTTGAACAGTACAGTTTTGAAATGTACCCAAAATTTCAGAACAAAACCACACTAGTATATCTCTGAATTTTTGAGATGAGGTATTATTATTATTTCTATTATTATTCGGACTATCCTCATCTTGGTTAGTATATCACTGAATTTTTGAGATGAGGTATTATTATTATTTCTATTAATATTCGGACTATCCTCATCTTGGTTAGTATGTCTCTGAATTTTTGAGATGAGGTATTATTATTGTCTCTATTATTATTCAGACTATCCTCATCTTGGTTAGTATATCACTGAATTTTTGAGATGAGGTATTATTATTATTTCTATTATTATTCGGACTATCCTCATCTTGGTTAGTATATCTCTGAATTTTTGAGATGAGGTATTATTATTGTCTCTATTATTATTCAGACTATCCTCATCTTGGTTAGTATATCTCTGAATTTTTGAGATGAGGTATTATTATTATTTCTATTATTATTCGGACCATCCTTATCTTGGTTGTTTTTCATACAACATTTTGGCCGTTGCACTCTACGGCCTTCATCAGGTATCATCTGGTAGGTGTGGGGAAGTAACGAACCGAACCCTTTATTTAACTGAAATAATAAATAAAGGGTTTGGTTTGTTACTTCCCCACACCTACCAGATGATACCTGATGAAGGCTGTAAAGTACAATGGCCGAAATGTTGTATGAAAAACAACCAAGATGAGTATAGTCCGAATAATAATAGAAATAATAAAACCACACTAATCAAGGTCTATCTGTATTAACTATACAAACCAGTTAACTAGTACTATGAGATTTAGTCAAATGGGTTCAGAAAAAAAAAACACAAAGTGTTCTGATTACAAACCATCATTTATTGGTAGTTTGCCGTGTTGGGGGTGATCAACTAAAAAAATTCAAAAAATAGATGGTCAATGAATAAGCTACATATTTCACCTTTTGCTGAGCATTGATCACTAAAAAAGGTCCGGATTTTCAAAAAAAAAAAAGCTTGAGTACTGCCAGACACAAACCAAGGGATCAATTTAGCATAAACTCACTTTTCAAATTGAACTTCCGACTAAGAAGCTATTTAGAGAAGGAATTTTCAAAGATTGAAGAAAAGTTTTTTTCTAGACATAATAAAGAGTGAATGTTTAAATTTTCTGCCCTGTAGCTCAATTGATGCGGCCGAACCTGTTATGTGTTATACATACAAAACCTATGCTGACAGTTTTGGTTGATGTCTTCTAATGTATAAAAATTGAGGAAATGGAAAAAAACTTTGACACCTTTTTTATTTGTGATTTCGTACAACTTAATTGATTTGCTGCATGAAGAACTTGACATGGACTGAAAAAGATGTGATTGGTTTGAAAATCAAACAAAAGCCTCAACAAAATAAGTCTGGTTAGTCATTCAATAGAAACCATCATGTGACCAACGTCTTTTGGCAGCATGCTGTGTTGGGGGTGAGTGATTGAAAATTTGGAACAGGTCTCGGTAGTCTCAGTAGAAATTGTCACCTGGTCAACATCTTTTGATTGCATGTCGTGTTGGAGATGATCGATTGATAAATTGGAAAAAAAAAAGGGTGATCGTTGAATGAATTATTTCTCTCGCCTCTTGTTGGGCAGGGATCACCAAAAAAAGTCTGAATTTTCCAAAAAACAAGCGTGAACAGTACTGATCACAAAATAAAGAACCAATATAACATAAACTTACTTTGAAAATTGCATACAAAAACCCGGGAGGGGGCAAAAGTTTCCTTGACACAAGGAGTAGATATTTTATTATCAGCCTTCTAGCTCCATTTGTTCAGGCTGTACATGTGACATATATACATATATATATATATATACATATATTTATATTTATATTTATATTTATATATATATATATATATATATATATATGTATATATATATATATATATATGTATATATATATATATATATGTATGTATGTATATATATATATGTATATATATATACATATATGTATATATATATACATATATATATATATGTATATATATATACATATATATATATATATGTATATATATATATATATATGTACATATATATATATATATATATATATATATATATATATATATATATATATATATATAAATATGTATATATATATATATAGTAAGCCAGACAGATAGACCCAATTCAAGACTGAGGAAACTTATACTGATGTTGACAGTTTTGATTGAGGGTTTCTATTATTAGCCCCAAGCAGGGATACTGAGTCAGCCATTTTCCGGCTAGATCTAGCCGATTTCTTCCCTATTTAGCCGATACAAATCTGTAATAACTAATAGCTGAAAATCTGACTACTTTTTTTAATCAGCTGATTTAATTTTATTCTATAGTCAACTCAAATAATATCTTTGGCCATAAAGTTTGTCGAAAGGGGAACAATTCTAGCTGATTTTAGCAATTTTTTGAAGTAGCTCTAGCCCCAAGATCAAAGCAAAGGTTATTCATTTTTGAGTCAATTCACTCGCTTTCCCTAAAAGTTACTTTTTCTTGAATAAAATTGGAGTCAAATACTAGATTTCTTCTTTTACAAATCTGATAGGTTTATTAAAAGTGTAAGTAAGTTTTTGTATTGATCTGGAGTATCAAGTTGGTAAATAGTTATTAAATTCAAATGGGTATAACATTTTTAGACATAAAGTTAGCCAAAAGTGGAAAAGATTTTAGCCATTTTCTGAGGTAGTTTCAGCCATAAAAAAAAATCGAATTTCAATTGGCAACTCTGGCCACAATCTGTAATAAGGTAAAATATCTTCCGCCACAAACATACGTGGTTCTCTTTCTAAAAAAAATAATTTTAAACGTGTTTCTGTTGTATTCAACTAAAAATCTTTCCGGAAGTTTTCATGGTCAAAACTTTACGACGTTGGTCCCTATTTCAATTTTACCCGACGGCACGCACCGAGTGTGAGCGTGAAATTTTCACACCTGTGCACACTCGATGTAAAAATGGCACATAACCAAAAGGAAATAAGAGATTTAATATGGAAGAAAAACTAACGCACACTTATATATCGTACTGCAGTGTTAATATTACTGCTTCGCCTCGTAATTTTTCAACGGATCGCGTATCTTGGTGACGTCACGTGATATACTAGCGGGACCACCTCCGTTAAGTTGTATCTTTTCATGCTTCAACTTTTCTTTGTGTTGACTGTAATGTTTCGACATGACATTGACAATCACGTTTTATAATTGAAACCTGTGCGTGTGTGTTCAACTCTATTTTTTTTAAAAAGAAATATTTTTTAAACTATAAAAAAACAAACATGCAAGTTAGTTTAACCTGTAAATGGAATTTGTCAAAGGAAAAATTTGATGAGTTAAATTGTATATAATAGTGTTTGCTGCGTCAGGTAATTATTATTATTTTGTTTATCTATTTATTTATTTATTTATTTGCGCAACCTTTTAGTCCGAGTCAAGGTAACGTCAATATCGCCAACTAACTTCATTTTCAAGTTCACTTCAAAACTTGAGTCAAAATTCATCTTGAAACAACTTGGAACACGTAGCTCCCCAAGATATATACCTCAAATCAAGAAAATATATTACCTATTATTAATAAATCAAATTTGACTTAATTCTTCAACATTTATTCTCCTAGAATATCACTTAGATTATTAAAAACATATTACTTATTTTATAACCATGAAGTAAATAAAAACATTTTTTTTTTATTATTATAAATTAAATAAAAAAAATATTCATTCTATTTTTTAAAATCGTCAAAATAGGAATTTCTGACAACCAAAAACATCTAGATTTAGATTAAAAACATCTAAATTAGCAACACTGTCTGAAGTTGGTCGGTGCTCGTATGGAGACTCGGAAATACCCGGAAATTACCGAAGTTACCCGGAAGTTGGACGAGAGTATAAAAAGCGCTCGCCGTTAACGTGGCATCGTATTTGTCTCTCTGACAACAAACACGATCGTAGTCGTCGTGAACTACCGACCGGGTTAGTTAATATCAAGACAAAAAATGTGTGGTAAGTAATAAATATTTATAGATATAAACATCTTATCTTATTTTACTGTTGCCTTTAATCTTATAAAAGCTGAAATCATTCCTAATTAATCTTTGATTTCTTTGTACTTTAATAAATTATGATTGTCAGTGAGACGACAAATAACAGGCGAATTCTACTACTTTTCCCTGACAGAAAAAAAGCTAATCTTTGAAGACCGTATTTTACTTAAGACTAGAAATTAAAATTAATATGATTTTTCCTATTGGTTCCATTTCCTTCACATAAATGAGATATTTTATCTAATTCAATATTTTCCATTAATTATTTATCTTTATTTTTGATTTCTAGTCAAGATATTAGCATTTTTAATGTCCAACACGTTTTGCACTTAGAAGAAACAAAAACAAATCGTTTCATTTAAAATTAAAATTGACAAAATCCATTTAAAGGAGGATATATAAATTTGATCTTATTTTAACAAACAAACCCTAAGACCTTTTGTCAATCATCGAATGGTATGGATAATGACTAATTTCAGTAATTAATTAGTGTTTGATTAATTAGTTTAAATTAATCAAAGTATTTGCCTTGATTTTGACATTGTTCTATTCAATTACAATTCGAAAAGGAAAGTCTCTTTACTTCGTATTTTTTTTTTCAATTTGTATATCCGATTGTTATCTAAAATTCAGACTTGGTGGTTCATCTATTCTGGGCTTGTTGGAACTTTTGATATAAACTTCTGTATAGATATTTTAATTTAACTTCCATCGTATGTAAATTTTTTTTTCAATTTGAATCTAGATTTTTTTTTCTCTCTCCTAGTCACCCTCCGGTTTTTATTTTGACACGTGTTTAACAAACTTTGTGTCTAAATTCATCTCATTTTTATGTATATATATATATATATATATATGCATGTATATACATACAAAGATATCTCATTTTTTAATTCCTGAAATGATACAATATTCTATAAATCTATTGTCTGAATAAGATGAAGACTAAGGGGACCTCGTCGGAAATTCCTTTTTTTTTTTTTCTTAAGTATTTGATTGTCATGTATGTTTTAAAAACAGGTCTTTTTTTTTACACTTTTCTGACAAGAAACAAGCACCTGCCGTTTTGGGGTTGTTTTGTTTTTTTGTTGTTTTTATTGTTATATTTTCAAGTTGTATTTTATTTATTAAAAAATCCCTTATATTCTTGAGCGCTCACTTGAATATAAAATTGTATTTATTTTCTTGTCACTTCTTACTTTCAAATCTTGACTTTTCCTTACGGGTAGATCGACAAGTTGTCTCGCTCAAGTATTTGTTATAAAACTTTCCTTCCTTTTAAGAAAGGCATCTCAAGTTTTCAATTATATCTTAGTTACAACTCAAATTTCTTGGTCGAAATAAGTCTTCCTTACCGTCTTTATGAGGGTAAAAATCCACATCTGTTGATATTTATGGCTCGTACCTTATATCACCTTGTAAGCCGTATTTTTTTCCCGAAAAATGTGAGCCGATCAACCCAGAGGCGTGTTACATACGGAAACATAGGTTTATACATATTTGTATACATAATTGACAGTTCCAAATTAGAAATACATTATCTAGTGTAAACACTTACACTATTTACATCTGATAAGGCATTTTTCATACGAAATTCCAAGCTAAAAAAAGCTCAACCGGGGGTCGGAACGTGTTATCTATAGTCACTACTAATAAATAGTGAAATGACTGGAATACGGTAAATGCTTTTGAGAAGGTTTCAACTGGACAAATCTACAAGAAGCAGAGGTTTTTTTCTTTAGCTATATATATATATATATATATATATATATATATATGATTTATTTATTTCAATACTTTGAATCTTGCAGGTTTTGATATAGTAGTACGATTGATGTATTGATACAAATTAATGAGATAAGCTGGAAAAGGAAAACGCATCGAATTATAAGACCTCGAACAGTACGGAAAATTCAGAAACAGATTAACCGAACTAATCAAGGCATATCTGTAAATCATTGAACGATTGACCCTTTCATCTTCCTGGTCTTCCAAATATTTTTTGTTTGCATAGATTGAAGTTTGTCACTCTTTCACGCAATTTGCCGCTGGGAAGGATTTAACTTCTCTTTTTTTCTACACTTTGAGTTGTCTATTGCTTTTCTAAGCCTCTTAGGGGCAGTACCTCGTCTACTCCCTTTTTTTTATGTCCATGTTTATATTTTCAAACTAGAGTATATATTAAAACGCTGTTGTCATCAGAGTTCAGCTTTATTCACCTTGTAATCTAATAAATCAAATTTTATGGAATTTCAAATGAGCTCGGACTTAGGTTAATAGTAAACGTTACATTTCTCTAGCAGTAGCACAGTACCCGCAAAAAAAATCACGTGATTATTTACGAATAAATAATCAGCAGCTCTCTCTCTCTCTCTCTCTCTCTCTCTAAGATCAGTGTGTAGTATCAGTATTCTCAATGAAACGTGTTATGCACCCTCACACACACACATTGAATTATACACCTTGCGTTTTATATTTGTAGATTGCAATTATTTAAAATTACATTGTGATCATTCCCTGTCAAATAATTTCTCCAACCCTCGTTGAAAGGTTCAGTCTTATCCGGAAAAAAATCTTTTCGAATGATATTTTGTTTACAAAGATCAAAATGCTTGTTTAATTAAATGGTCTGCCTGACTGAAGCATGGGATTAAATCTCTCGTATATATGAGAACATATCTAGAAAGTCTTTTTTTTTTTTTTTTTTTTTCATCCTGGGTAAGAAATCCTGAAGTAAATAGTTTATAAAGCATTTGTTCCTGTTGTCTATAATATAGAGCAATGCCTTTAAAACTGGGGGTCTATCAAATAATGCTCGGTGGTTCCGTGGCAGTGTTCACTCTGGCCCTGACATAGTGAATCTTGTGGCAGAGAAACGTCATCCTCCACACAGCTATAAAAAAAAAAAAGAAAATTATAATTGTTGTACACAGACCACTACCATGTGATAAATGTAGTCCACTCCGAAATAAATATGATTTTTAAAGGTCAAGAATTGCTTTTTATTGTCGTTCATTAGTCTAAAAACTAAAGGCTAAAATTAGAGGTCCGCCAGAAAATCTCCTTTTACAGAAGCAGTCCTTGAGTTTTCAGTTTCAAAACCGCTGACTTTGAGGAAGAGACTCTATATGGTTATTACATATCACACCTGAATAAGTCTGTAGAATGGATTGACAACATGAAAGCTATGAAGAAGAGATAAAGTTGTTTTGAATATAAGTTGGAATGTATTCCTATCTTCTAAGAGTTTTACAGGCGATTGAACACTGAAAGTTCATGTTGTTAACATGACATTTCGGCCAAGCCATAATACAGCCTTCCCCCAATGTATTATATAAATGTGTTAATGGTAAGCAGAAATTCTATTTTTTTCATTGTGGCATCCCCTTCTCCTTATAAGAGGCTCTGTCCAACCGAAAGTCGGTAGGTCTGACTCCGTAATGTTTCTCAGCTGTTTAAAATCAGATTTACTTGAAACCTAATGGAAAGGTGTCTCTTGAAAAGTTGCCTCTTTCTTATAAAAATCTCCTCAGTCACATGATCTGGTAATATTGGCATTTGAACTTCATAGTGGACCTTTCATTGAAGTTTAGGTTCTTGTTGATTGCAGCAACGCTTATAGCGTAGGATTTGGGTGTTCCTCTTTCCTTGTTAGGAGTTTGATTGTTCTAAAAAAACTCTTTGAAAGTTGACAACCTACTCAAAACTATAGACTACCTATTTCTATCTTTTTCAGAAAGTTGCTTGAATCACAATTTCAGTCCTCATTCAAATTTGTTGACTTGACATTTTGTCTTTAAACAAACTCTGGCCATCTTTGCGATATTTGAATGATATCTGATCAATATGTTGTACATTTATCAGTGACGTATAGTGCTTTGTATCTTGGACATGTTGTATATGCATGAAAACATGAAAATCAACGTACAGCTTGTCTTTTTGGCACAATGTTGGGAAGGTGTGCCCGCTGTAGAAATTAGAGAATCAATAGAAAACAGAATTTGGATTTGACATCATCCTCTGATAATATTATATTTGTTTCATTAATTCTCTTATTTCTTATCCATTAGACATTTGTAACATTGAATGAGCTTGGTTGTGAAACTTGACAATCGGGACCACCTTCCTTACATTGTACCAAAAAGGCTTTTACTGTTTGTTACTTTTTATAATCATTAAAACATTTTCAGGTTTTTTTTGCATCGTGGCTCAGAGCACACCCAAGATCCAAAGCACCATACACCTTTTCTGTCTGATCAGTAAATATGTAAAACTCTTTGCTGGAATCTGTTACAGCAAAGACAATAAACACATTTGAAAACCATCTGGATGAATTTTGGGGAAAATCAGATTTTGTAAGACCATTTGAAGCAGAAATTGAAATAGCTTCGGGGAGTCACAAACACTGGGAGTTCAAGATCTGTGAGTCCTGTGGAGAGGATCCATCCAGAGCCGGACTGGAAATGATCTTCAATTATCTTTTGTATATCTTTTTAAATTTCATCCCTTTTTTTTTCCTTTTCTTGGAAACAAAATATATACTTGTATTAGAATTATAGCTTTTCACTGAGAAACTTGAATTTCTCTTGGACTCAGAGAGTCCAAAACATTGTTTATCTTTCTGTCTGAATTACTCTGCCTCATTGTCCTACAAGACAAATGGTCTGGTTGCTTTAAGCGTTGCGTTGAACCCAATGGTTGTGAGATCAATCCCTTGGTCAGGCTGGAGAATCCAACTGAACAAGCAGAAGCAGCATTACATGGACTAGTTAAAAAGAACTTTTAGCAGCATGCTGTGTTGAGGATGATCAATTAAAGATTGGAAACTTTCGAACCTGCAACACAGTATGCTGCCAAAAGACATTGGTCATGTGGCAGTTTCTACCGGGTTCAGCTTCACTGCAATTGCTTACAAGGTTGTTTTGTTTTTAATCTGATAGATTCATAAAATAACAGTTTTGAGAAATTAAATTCTGTTGGTATTTCCGGGACAAGGAATTACTATTCTACGCTGATTTATTCAAATTGATATCCTTATCTTGGTTGTTAGACACAGGGTTTTAGCCACAGTACACTCCAATAGTATGGCCAATCTAGCAACCAAGATAAAGATACCAGTTTAGAATGAATCTGTATGATGGTGATTTCACATCTCAGAAATCCAAGGATATTAATTTATTTGCTTGTTTGGGTTTTTTAATCTGTCTTCTGTAAAACGACAAGCTACCAATCAACTCCCTTATTCATTCTAGAGATTGAAAAAAGTTATTCCAGTGGTCAACTTCTGATCAGTTACTTGTAAAAAAAAATTTTTTTTTTCTTGAAGATATGTCCACACATCTCTGAGATGTTTTTAGGTCAGTCTCGGTTATGTTGACAAAAATAGAAAGGAATGCAGATGTAAAATGTCATTCTGGTCAATTTTTTTGTTTTTATCCTTACCAGTTGCTGAGATGTCATAATAGAATATTTGAGGTCCACTTGTTTGTATTTAACAAAACGTTAAAAAAAGCCATTCACAATTTTTATTGAAAATAATTCTTGCAAGGTATTTCCATACCAAATATCTTACAAGTATGAAAATCAATTGATTCTAAGATTAATTGATCTCCCTCTTCCTTCTGCTATTACTACTATAGACTGTGGACACAACGTTGAACTTATGGTTCTTGTTTTTTTTTGTTTTTTCATCATTCTAATCATTGAAGAGTTTCCAGTAAAGTCCAAGAGTTAAATTGTCAATCATGTGTATTTTTTTTTTGTATTTCTTGAGGATATGAATGATTTTGTTTTCTACTACTAAATTATGAAGATACACCATGGAATTTCTGTATATCAAATTCATCAATATTCTTATGTGTATTTGTATGTGTCAAATACAGAAAGTTTTAAAATATAGATGAATCGAAATTCATCAAATGATTACCAGCAAATGAAAATGTCTCGGTTGGTAAATTCTTTTAAGGAAGTAATCTTAGAGGAGTGGTTAACTAGTGTTTGAATTGTCCAGATTTACTGTCCAAACAAAGGGAATCCATCTTTATGAAGACTGTTTTAGTGATTACAACCCAACAAAAGGTGAGTATTTTCGTGTTCGGAAAGTAATCGCGTATTTCATTGCTATGAATAAGGCAACAAACTAAGGCAAGACCAGGATTGAATGGTACGAAACAATGTCTTGATTTAATTCATCCCTTCTCTCTGATTATGTGAAGTTAAGTTCAACGCTCATCGAGGATAGAGAGTTTGAAGAGCAATATATTTGCCATTGCTTTCTGTATGAATTTTGAAAGGGTAGAACTTGTTACACAAGCGATAAGAAACATTTGTGAATAGTATCCTGATGCGGTGGAGGCTCGTAAATGCCAGCTGTGGTTTTAAAATTTTTTAAATGGCAATTGTTATCTTTCCAATTCATAATTTCTTTTCGAGCACCAAAATTCATTATTACTTTCCTTATAACTTATTCATTGATCGCTTATTTTTTTTTTCAATTTCCCAATTGATTACCCCCAACTCGGTATGCTGCCAAAAGACATGGTTTTTATTGAATGACCAACCAAACTTTCTATTCAAGCGAAGACTAACCGTCCTTTTAATGACAAATGCAGAAAAGAGATCTAGCTGTAAATAAATTTGACTGAAAAATGAGCTTTTAACATTTTTTTTGAATAAGTAGTTTGCCTGTTAGATGATTGTAAAGAACAGAAGTCAAGGGAGATAATTTATAGAAACTAAAAATCTATAATTTTCAATGTTTTATTAGATTTAGCAAGAACTATTGATCGAAAAAAATTCAAAATGGTCAGTGCTCTGCTTAGTGTGTTGACTGACATAACTGTCGAATGTCAACTTTGTACAATGGCCAGTTGTCAAGTTATTGCGGTAGAGACGCACAATATTTAAAAAAAATTTTTTTTAAAAACAGATTTGATAAAATGCTGAGATTTAAATTAGTAGTTTGCCTATTTCATCTGCTGAAAGGGCTTGACATTTTACTTTGCAAGTGGTTGACAGAGCCTGTCCTGGAGCTAGTGAAAATTGAGGGTGTGAATTCACAAATGCCTTCGAATGAAATGTTTCAAAATTTTGAACCCCTTTGATGACAGGTTTTTGAGTTGTGGGATTTTTTTTTTTTTATTTTAGAATATCTTTTATAATCGGCTGCATGAGTTTTTTTTTTTTTTTTTTTTTTTTTTTCCCCCCCCTCAATCAATTCTCATGATAGATATAAAATTATGTCATCAGTGTTCACATGCATAGGATTATAGATTAAAATCTTTTTTTTTTCCTTATTCATTTATTATAATTCAGTTTCCCTCTCCGTGGTTCTTCCTCATCAAAGATTTTCGCTACAAGTGTGATAGACCCTGCAAGAGCTATTTCGTTTTTTATTACTTAATTCTTTGTATAACCAGGGCTGTGCCCATTCCAAAAGTGCTTATTTGGAAGGGGCTTAATAGTATGTGGAGCAGCCTGCCATAATAGTTACGTAAAATTACTTTCCATCCGTTGTACCAAACTACGGCTTTGAAGTATTTCAGTAACTTCTCTTTGGTGTTGCCAGTTTAGATTTGTTATATCCAAACTTGGATAATTCTTAAGAGCAGAAATCAAGGGAGATAATTCGTGGAAACTAAAAATATCAATAACTTTTAATGTTTAGTTCTGCTAGATTTCTCAAAAACCATTGATCAAATAAAGATTCAAACATGTACGGCTCTGCTTTGTGTACTGACCAATATATCTGGCAATGGTCAACTTTGGACAATGGTGATTGGTCAAGTTGTTATGGTACAGGTGCACATAGAGACTCAGATTTCTTTGATGGTAGCTAGATAAGAATTCAGATTCTTTATAAATGAAAACAAGAACCATAAGTTCAATGATACATCCATACATCCATATCTGTGATTTCCAATTTCAAAAGGATTCTAAACTATGTAGTATTAGAAACACTAATTGTGGTATTAGTGATGGGAGGAAAAGCAAGTGAGGATGGTTCTTCCGAAAATCAGGCAATTTTTAAAAAAACAGTAAATTTGAATTAAAGTGTACAATTTTAATCAATAATTTATTCTGAAGTCATAGTGTATGGTTATTTTATTTGATAAGTTGGATTTAAATGGGTATATATAACATTTTTAGTTATAAAATTAGCTGGAAATGGAAAAGTTTAGCTGATTTTAGCCATTTTTTTTTCAAGACAGTTTTAGTTATCAACTAATAATATTTGGCAACACTGGAAAAACAAAACAAATGCTTGATATGTCATCAACTGATGTCACACATCTTATGACATAATAGCAGCTTGTGAATAAAACACCAAAACCCCTTCCTTCCTTTTTCTGTTGTTTAATCTAACTTGGACCGACCAACCAACCAACCAAAAAGTGTCTTATAGAGATGTGTGGACACCTCTAAAAAATGACTCTTGAGTAATGGTCTTCTTAATTGGTTTCAAGAGGGTACTAACTATCCTGAATACAAGTTCACAACCCATCTTTTCACTTATGGTTATGTGTGCTATATGGCTCTGCTGATGGCTGCTCCTGATACTAGAAGTGTGACAGACACAGTAACCATGAAAGGCTGAGATAAGAAAATTGAATAGGTCTTCTATGGTCTGAGAAGAGAGTAGGATAGTTTTTACTCATACTTTGAGTATGACAGATCCACCTCTATATTGACATTTCAAAGACTGATTTTAACGAAGATATAAAAATCAATAAAGTGTACATCTTTATTGTCAAACAATTAATCTTGTTTTGATTTTACAGTTGTATGACATGGCAATGACCACACCAAAACCAGTGCCGTCATGTATGCATGCAAAAACTGATGACGAATTCTCTCACTCAACTGAGGTTAACTTGTTGAACTGAAGTTTGCAATTCCTATTTACAGGAGCTATGAATAAGAGTTGAAATGAGACACTTAGGTTTGGAATAATATTGTATGGAGATATGAATTCTGTCATGTTTACCTTTTAGGGTTTTAATGAAGCAAGAGAGTTTGACCCTAGCACAGCCAAGCTTGTCTTGACTATTCTTATTCATAAAATTATTTTTTTTGGCTAGAATTTTTTTTTTTTTTTTTTTTTTTTTTCAATTTTAGTTGCTTTTCTTCGCAACTACATCGACCTTCAGTCTACAGCAGTGAGTATCTGTAAATAATGATTCAGTGTTTCCTGTTTGCACTTTTCAGGCTATATTTGGCGTGTTTTTTTTGGTTTTTGTTTTTTTTTGTTTTTTTTTTCTCCAGCAGTGCAAACAATCGCTAAATTGGTGTGGGTGTGTTCAAACATTTTGGCCATTTAGGCATGTTTTTGACCATTTTTAGCCTCCCTTCAGCGTGTTTTGGCCACTTTGGGCATTTTTAGGTTATTTCTCTTAAATTTAGCACTTTTTGGTTGTCAAACTAGTATGAAAGTATATTTCGAGTTGGCCACAATGCAGGTAATGCTCTGTTAGTCTGATCAGTGGAGAAGTTGCCAGATATAAGCAGGTTTCCCAAAGTAAAGAGGGTGGAAGTTCAAGTCTCTCCTAAAGCCTAGTCATGTCCGATCTTCAATTTACTCACTGCTGTTGACTGACTGCCTGAGAACTTGCAATGAAAAGCACTTGAAATTAAGGCGAAAGAAAATACTAGTCAAAAAAGGGTCTGATTGATCACTCGATAGAAACTATCACATGATCAACATCTTTAGGCAGAGTACTAGAAGCTAGAATCTCATACCATGTTGGGGGTGATCAATTAGAAAACAGAAAAAGGGGGTAATCAATAGTTTACTTTTCTCGCATTTTATTGGGCTGTGATCACTAGAAAAGTCTGAATTTTCAAAAGACCAGTGTGAATGCTGCCTTTTTAGTGATCACAGCCCAACAAAAAGCGTGATGAGTAACTGATTTGTTGATGACCTTTTTTTTCATTTTTTTTTTTCAAATTTTTTAATTGATCACCCCCAACACAGCACATTTGGGTGGTGTTGATTCATAATTTCCCTTGGAATGCTTGTCAATGGTAAGTCTACTGACCGCTCAAAATCATTAAATTCTAATTTAATTTTGAATGACTGACTGCCCAAATTGTTTGAAAATTAGAAACTGCCAACATAATTTCTCTCTTTTTTTTTTTTTTTTTTTTTTTTTTTTCATCTTGGCTGGTTGGCTATGTACGTTAATTGATCACCCAAACATTGATCATATGACGGTTTCTATTCAAGGTTTTATTATATGGTGTATCTTTCTTTCCAGCTTCTTAGTTACACTAAATTGTAAAGCGATACCTCATCTGTACTAAGCCGTACTATCAAAGGTATACCTGTATATCGAAATTAGGCCAATCAATAACCATACAATGGCCTCTTGGTGTTCATGTGTCTTGCTCGAAATAGAAAATTATGACTCAGGTGAATAGTGTTTCTTAAACTATTCAAGTGTCATTCGCCGGTAGTCTTTATTACAAAATTTCATTCACCCATGACTAAACTCTGTTTTTTTGGTAATTTTCATCTTATTCTCCCTTAACGAGGACAATCAATTGCGCAAAACATCTCATTAGATGGAAATTTATAAGTGAATGAATAAATCTGTGGGTTTTCTGTGCTGTGTTCCAAATAAAAATATCGGACACCCTAAATCCTTGATTAAACCTTGTAAATAATGTATAATGTAATAATTACTTTGTAAATGATGTGTAAATACAAAGCCCAAATGGTCCCGGTTGTCTCCTGCAGTTTGTTACAGCATTGAGCAGCTTTGAAGCCTATTTGTCGGATGGGCTTCAATGCTATGGGGCCAATCAAACCATGAATAACGTTTCTTATTATATATTTGTATCTCAATTTGTATTTTGACCAACCTATGGAGTTGTATGGTTTTAGTTTGGAAATTCATACTCAAATATTTCTTGTTTGTTTATTTTTTTTATTTTTGTTTTTGTTTTTTTGTTTTTTCTGAGAATTGATATGAATATATTTGTTTGAAGAAGACTGTGGCTTCTGAAAGTTTGTCCCAGGTAGGTAGCAACAGATCTGCCTGAGAAGAAACGCCTTTTAATTTTGATGGCTGTTTGAGTTTGTACCTTTTTGCTGTGTCCTCTAGTTGTACTACCTAGGGATGGTTGTAGCATGATTTTTATCTGGGTAAAAGCTGATGGCGTGTAGACTTGGGGTTATCTTCTATATTTCCAGTAGATCAGCACGGGTTCATGTGTAGGATAGTATCTTCAGATCAAGCTCTTTTTAGCCTTCCCAGATATGGCTGATGTTTGATGCTAAGGACCATCCTTGTGGCTCTGTTTTGCACTCTTTTTATTGTATATTGGTTTGGTTTGAGGTGAGTAAGTGCCAGAGCTGAATTCTTGTCTGATAAGTACTTTATACAGCATATTCGTATTCATGTTCTTGAAGGTGTGTATCGAGTCGGGTGTGTATCACAAATTTTTTTTTTTTTTAGATATAGAAATATATATTTACCTGAGTAAATCAAGTCATTCAACCTTGTAGTTTCATTCACCAAGAAAAACAATTTCATTCATCCTTGAGTGAATTGTTCACCAGGTTGAAAAAAGAAAAAAAGAAAACCTGAACTGTAGGCTAAGATTATAGATAGTATATTTCTTTTTTTTTTTTCTTTTTTTTTTTTTTTTTTTTTTTTTTTTTAAGCCATAAAGTATTTTTTCGTTTAGTTGTGTATATTGCTTTTTTTTTTTTTTTTTTTTTTACTCCCAATGCTACTGCACATTTGAACCCAGAAACAATTTTCCAAAACAAAATTGTTTCAAAGATATAATTTTATTTATAAGAAAAAAAAAAAAAATATATATATATATATATATATATATATATAATAAATGAACTGAGAAAAAAAAAAAATATATATATATATATATATATGTATATAATAAATGAAGTGAGAAAAAAAATATATGTATATAATAAATGAAGTGAGAAAAAAAAATATATGTATATAATAAATGAAGTGAGAAAAAAAAAATATATGTATATAATAAATGAAGTGAGAAAAAAAAAATATATATATAATAAATGAAGTGAGAAAAAAAAATATATATATAATAAATGAAGTGAGAAAAAAAAATATATATATAATAAATGAAGTGAGAAAAAAAAATATATATATAATAAATGAAGTGAGAAAAAAAAATATATATATATAATAAATGAAGTGAGAAAAAAAAAATATATATATAATATGAATGAACTGAGAAAAAAAAATATATATATATATGATATGAATGAACTGAGAAAAAAAAATATATATATATATATGATATGAATGAACTGAGAAAAAAAAATATATATATATATATGATATGAATGAACTGAGAAAAAAAAATATATATATATATGATATGAATGAACTGAGAAAAAAAAAATATATATATATGATATGAATGAACTGAGAAAAAAAATATATATATATATATAATATAAATGAACTGAGAAAAAAAGAATATATATATAATAAATGAACTAAAAAAATATAATAAATGAACTAAAAAATATATATAATAAATGAACTAAAAAATATATATAATAAATGAACTAAAAAAATATATATAATAAATGAACTAAAAAAATATATATAATAAATGAACTAAAAAAATATATATAATAAATGAACTAAAAAAATATATATAATAAATGAACTAAAAAAATATATAATAAATGAACTAAAAAAATATATATAATAAATGAACTAAAAAAATATATATAATAAATGAACTAAAAAAATATATATAATAAATGAACTAAAAAAATATATATAATAAATGAACTAAAAAAATATATATAATAAATGAACTAAAAAAATATATATAATAAATGAACTAAAAAAATATATATAATAAATGAACTAAAAAAATATATATAATAAATGAACTAAAAAAATATATATAATAAATGAACTAAAAAAATATATATAATAAATGAACTAAAAAAATATATATAATAAATGAACTAAAAAAATATATATAATAAATAAACTAAAAAAATATATATAATAAATAAACTAAAAAAATATATATAATAAATGAACTAAAAAAAATATATATATATAATAAATGAACTAAAAAAAATATATATATATAATAAATGAACTAAAAAAATATATATAATAAATGAACTAAAAAAATATATATAATAAATGAACTAAAAAAATATATATAATAAATGAACTAAAAAAAATATATATATATAATAAATGAACTAAATAAATATATAATAAATGAACTAAAAAAAATATATAATAAATGAACTAAAAAAAATATATAATAAATGAACTAAAAAAAATATATAATAAATGAACTAAAAAAAATATATAATAAATGAACTAAAAAAAATATATATATATATTAAATGAACTAAAAAAATATATATGATAAATGAACTAAAAAAATATATATAATAAATGAACTAAAAAAATATATATAATAAATGAACTAAAAAAATATATATAATAAATGAACTAAAAAAATATATATAATAAATGAACTAAAAAAATATATATAATAAATGAACTAAAAAAATATATATAATAAATGAACTAAAAAAATATATATAATAAATGAACTAAAAAAAATATATATATATAATAAATGAACTAAAAAAATATATAATAAATGAACTAAAAAAAATTTATTATAAATGAACTAAAAAAAATATATATATATAATAAATGAACTAAAAAAATATATATAATAAATGAACTAAAAAAATATATATAATAAATGAACTAAAAAAATATATATAATAAATGAACTAAAAAAATATATATAATAAATGAACTAAAAAAATATATATAATAAATGAACTAAAAAAATATATATAATAAATGAACTAAAAAAAATATATATATATAATAAATGAACTAAAAAAAATATATATATATAATAAATGAACTAAATAAATATATAATAAATGAACTAAAAAAAATATATAATAAATGAACTAAAAAAAATATATATATATAATAAATGAACTAAAAAAATATATATAATAAATGAACTAAAAAAATATATATAATAAATGAACTAAAAAAATATATATAATAAATGAACTAAAAAAATATATATAATAAATGAACTAAAAAAATATATATAATAAATGAACTAAAAAAATATATATAATAAATGAACTAAAAAAATATATATAATAAATGAACTAAAAAAAATATATAATAAATGAACTAAAAAAAATATATATATATAATAAATGAACTAAAAAAATATATATAATAAATGAACTAAAAAAATATATATAATAAATGAACTAAAAAAATATATATAATAAATGAACTAAAAAAAATATATAATAAATGAACTAAAAAAAATATATAATAAATGAACTAAAAAAAATATATATATATAATAAATGAACTAAATAAATATATAATAAATGAACTAAAAAAATATATATAATAAATGAACTAAAAAAATATATATATATAATAAATGAACTAAAAAAATATATAATAAATGAACTAAAAAAATATATAATAAATGAACTAAAAAAAATATATATATATAATAAATGAACTAAAAAAAATATATATATATAATAAATGAACTAAAAAAAATATATATATATAATAAATGAACTAAAAAAAATATATATATATAATAAATGAACTAAAAAAAATATATATATATAATAAATGAACTAAAAAAAATATATATATATAATAAATGAACTAAAAAAAATATATATATATAATAAATGAACTAAAAAAAATATATATATATAATAAATGAACTAAAAAAAATATATATATATAATAAATGAACTAAAAAAAATATATAATAAATGAACTAAAAAAATATATAATAAATGAACTAAAAAAATATATAATAAATGAACTAAAAAAAATATATAATAAATGAACTAAAAAAAATATATAATAAATGAACTAAAAAAAATATATAATAAATGAACTAAAAAAAATATATATATATAATAAATGAACTAAAAAAAATATATATATATAATAAATGAACTAAAAAAAATATATATATATAATAAATGAACTAAAAAAAATATATATATATAATAAATGAACTAAAAAAAATATATATATATATAATAAATGAACTGAGAAAGAAAAAAAAAATATATATATATATATATATATATATATATATATATAATAAATGAACTAAGAAAAAAATATACATATATATAATAAATGAACTATTGTAATAAAAAAACTGTTTTCATGACATCTAACTTAGAGAAATAATGAATACTTTTCTTCTTTTTTTTTTTAAATTCTGTTGTGACACCCTATCTCGTAGAACCAAAGGATTCTTTTGGGGAAAAACTGGATTACAGTATAATGTAAATATCACTTTTTTTATGCGCTGGGAGACTAAAGAATTTGTGTGACTTGTTTTAACATGGTCTGAAATCATAATCTCTCCAAGATATATATGTATTTTGTCTCTGGATCATTCTTTAGCATATAAGGTGTGTTTTTTTTCAAGTTCTATCTCTGAAGGCAAACACTTTATCAATTGTTTGCATGTTACAGTATCATAGCTAATGTAAACAGCTAGCCATTGTAGATTTGATTAGATAAGAGAATTAGAATAATCTATGTGGAGGCCTGTGAACATCAGAGGAAAAGAGGTGGTCTTTTTAGAGGCCTCTTCTCGCCTCTCTAGAAGAGGCTCTGTCAGTCAATTTTGTGTCTCAATTGTTACAAGTTAGATTTACTTGAAACTTTGAAGGTTTCCCTTGATAAGATGTTTCTCACCAAGAAAAATTTCCTACTGATGGCATTTAAACTTTGTTTAAAATTTTTTTTTTTCGCTGTTTTTAGTCTGATTTACTTGAAACTTGATTGAAAGGTGCTCCTTACTTGAAATTTTCTATTGTGGGTCACATCATCTTGCTATAATGGTGTTTAAAAGGTGTGCACACCTCATTGAACTTTCAGTTCTTATTTTTTCAAGAATGTTAGCAAAAATTTTGATATGCTGGAAGATATGGTATACACTGCAATTCACAGTAATAAGAAACTGTCAACCTAGGTTTCTCTCAGAAAACTTGAACAATTACACCTTACGTCAACAAAAAGTTTTTAATTTTTTCCAATTATACCCTGAAAAGGTTTTTTTAGTGGGTGGGGATTCAGTTTATAATGCAAGTTTACACTAAATTGGTCCCTGCTTGTTTTTTGAAAATTCTATCTTTTCAGGGATCCAACAAATGGCATGAAAAGTAACTTCAAATTTTCAATTGATCGTCCCTATGCTGCTATATGTTGGTTTCTATTAAGTGACTAACCAGACCTGTTTTTTTGGTTTTTCAAATGAACATTTGAGTATTATTTCTCTTCCAGGTATTTTTGCTTACCTCAATTACTTAACACCTGCGACACGCAGAGAAATTTTGGACATTCTCATCACTGGATTAAAACGTTTGGAATACAGAGGCTATGACTCTGCTGGTAAGTTTTTGTTTTTTATGTTGGCTTTAACTCTCAAATTCATTAAAGAATTCAAATCTTTTAAGAAATTTTTTTTTTTTTTCTCTTTTTCTAAATTCCATTCATTGAAAAATTTTACTGTGATTAGAAGTGGTTTAAAGAAGTTCGTGAATTTGAGTTAACCCAATCAGACCAATTACTCTGAATTAGGTCCCATACCTAAGAGGACCTCAGGTGATTTACTTGTTTCATTAAATCCACACAACACATCACATCTCCATATATAACACCATGTTGAAAATTTTGCAGAAAACAGCAACATTTTCAATTTTTCTGAATTATTCAAGTCCTTGTCTGTATCTTGAAGAAAAATGTTAATTTTTTTAAGTCTATAGTAGGCTTTACTTATATCTAAGATTATACAAATGTCAACTGTTAACCTGGTGCCCCGTGAAAAAATTTCCAATTGCCCTTTCTGCTCCTATGGTGAATCCTAACAGTAATCATGTCACTTTTTTTCTGTTTTGTTTTTTTGTTTTTTTTTCTCCTCTCTCTTTGAATTACCGTATGACCCTATTTTAGTGTGCTGAAGAGATAGATACTATTTGGTAGGTACAAAAATAGTTGCATTTTTTTTTTTTCACCATCAACTTCAAAGCAATATCTCAGCTTGTAATGAAAGTTCTTAATCGAAATAAGAACCTTCATAATCTACACATTTCTGCCAACCAGAAACCAGTCTATTCCAGATGCATAGAATACTGAGGTCTTGGAACCAATGAATTCTTTGAAGGTAGATTGAGCTGCTGCTTAGTTGTTGGAGACCTTCCCTTGCAGAAAGTGGTTGAAATGCTTGAATAAATTGAAGCCAGTCAAAGAGAGGTCTGGTGATGAGTAAGCTGGGTGAGGTATTTTCTTAGCTTGGTTTGTTCAATTTCTGCCTTGTCGTTTGTGCGACATGTAAGCTTTTTTGCATTTCCAATTCGGTGTAAATTTCAAACAATTGTTGAATGGTCAACATTTAGTTCCTCTGCAACCTTTCAAGTTGTCTTGCATGAGTGGGCCTCTGCAATGGCTCTCGATTGAATATCTTTAATCAAAGCAAGACATCCACGTCTTCAAGGGTCTTGTTTCTAAATTTTGGGAACCAATGTTGAGCAGTGTGTTCATGGACGGCCCTCGGGCTAAATTGCTTGAATTCGCTGAAACTTTTCTTTTCACTATTTATTTGGGATTATCAGAGACTGTTGAATGAAAGATGGGGTGAAAAGAGCAAAATGAGCAATTTTATTCAAGGAGTTTGGTGCTGCAGAAACTGCTCGCAATATCAATCGAGTGGACCGTCAGTGAATGTACAGCTATACATTGGTTCCAAAAATTTTGAAATCAAGACCAGAGCCTTGAGAACGTGGATGTCCCCCGGTCGACGACATCCGATCGAGAGCCATTATTGAGGCAGACACATGTGGAATAATTCGCGTTTGCAAAGCAGCTTAACGTTAACGATTCAACAGTTGTTCAATTTTTACCAAATTGGAAAAGCAAAAAAATGCTTGGTATATTGTGTGAATGACTCTGCAGAAATTGAACGAATGGGGCTACAAGACTCCACCTCACTCGTCCATGCACCAGACTACTCTTCAGCTGACAACTACTTTTCAAGTATTTTAACCACTTCCTACAAGGGAAGGTCTTCAACAACTAATCAGCAGCTCAAAACACCTTCAAAGATTTCTATGCTTCTGGAATGAATGTGCTTGATCCAGTTGGCAAAAAAATTGTGTAGATTCTGAAGGTTTTTATTTCAATTAATAATTTTCATTCTATTAATCCATTACACTGCTTTAGAGTTGATGGTGAAAAAACCTCATATTTGCACCAACCTAATGTGTTTTTGT
This sequence comes from Thysanoteuthis rhombus, assembly GCA_963457665.1. Lineage (NCBI taxonomy): Eukaryota > Metazoa > Mollusca > Cephalopoda > Oegopsida > Thysanoteuthidae > Thysanoteuthis > Thysanoteuthis major. Next base: position 4,000,780 of record OY735241.1, read on the forward strand.
TTTTTATCTTTTTCATCTCGAAACGCAATATGGCCGTATTTGAAACCTTCACAAACATTGTTGAGCGGCAAAGCTTTGATGTCTTCTTTCTCTCAACACTCTATTCTATTTAAATCCCTTAACTCGCCTCCTTGATAGCTGGAATGTTTTTATTTTTTTCTCGTTCTCATAATTACCATGTTAATACCAGACTTGGTGCAGCAAGCTATAAAATTTGTTTACCACTCTCCTGGCAACCCCCACCCCACAACTTACTGCCACCTTTCATTTTCACATCACATTTTCTAAATTAAAGCATTTGTTAATAGGTCATGACTCTGTGTCACCGGACATTCCAAGAACTTTCAATTTCTCTCTGCCTTTTCTGCCATTGTTTCTAGAATGTCTTTTAATTACTGAATTGTGATTGTAGAAAATCTCTTCCTTTCCGTGAGCCAAATTTTCTGTCCGCCTGCTTCTCTAATTTCGAAAAATGATCTTAGCATTGAGATATTTTGTTAGCATTCAAATCGTAAGTCTCATTGAAAAGCAAACTTTGAAAAAAAAATTTTTTTTTTTTTTTTTTTTTTTTCTCTCCTGGTAAGCTAATGATTTTTTTTTTTCCATACCAACTCTATTTCAGACAATAAAAACTATTCTTTTCATCTTGGATGAAGTCATGATCTGATCCATCTGTACGGCCTTCTTCAGGTGTAAATCATGACATCCGTTAGGAAAAGTCTCTCCAATCGGTCTCTTGTTTCCTTCCAGCAGTTCAAAGCCTTTTTTTTTTTTTTTGCTTTGAATTACTGGAAGAAAAGACCGATAGAAAGGATTCTCTTTCCGTACAGATATTAACAATTTACACCCGAATATAGCCATAGAAATGGATCTAGAATCTTGTGACTACATCAGAAATACAAAGTTTGAATTGTCTGAAGTTGGTAGCTTAATGACTCATCTCAAACTCGTAGTCAATAATTTCTATTTTACTTTCATGGCATACATGTTCCCAATCTAATCAACTGAAAAAATCTCTGACATTGTGTATGTGTGTGTGTACCGTGATTACTTGACAACTGGCTATTGTAAAGAGTTAACACTTGCCAGATATGTTAGTCAACATACAAAGCAGTGCAGAGTCAAGTGTGAAGTTGTTTGGATCAGTGGTTCTTGAGAAATCTAATAAAAAGAATAAAGACCGTAGACCTTTCTTCGTGATTTCTATGAATTATCTCCCTTTAATCCTGCTCTTTAGAATTATCTAAATTTTGATATGAAACATCTATATTGGCAATACTGAAGAGAAGTAACCAAAATTATTTTACCTGACAATTATAGTAGACTGTCCATACACACAATGAAGTCTTCCACACTTGCACCTTTCGAATTCAGCACTGCCCTAGTGTGTTGAATTCTATGTATGAAGCAGTGAAGGTTTCTAATAGTTTTGATTTTTTTTTTTTATAACAAATCATTTTTTAACTCATTCTGTAATAAGCCGTCACACCAGTGAACTCAATAGTTTTAATTCTTGTATCTCAAACTTTCGCAACTCTATGGTATATTTTCTGTTCATTGCGCTGAATTGTCACACACAGAAATTTGGTGAACCATCTTTTACAGTGATAACTATTTATATCGGTACTTTTGTGCCAGTGTCGGTCATGTAATGATTTCTATTTCTTAGTTTGTAGATATATATATAGCCAGTCAGACCTACTTAAAAAGTATCACATTTACACAGATGGAGCAATAGGGCTGAAAATTTGAACATTTACTCCTTATGTCTAGAAAGAAACTTTTCTTTATAATTTTTATTTCATTTATTTTTCAACCCCCCTCCCTCCCCAATTGGTTTTGTGTGTGTCTGTATGTTGGGAGTGTCAATTTGCAATGTAAATTTTTGCTAAATTGCTCATTAGTATATGTCCTGTGTTCATACTTTGTGAATTTTAACTTTTTAGTGATCCTACAAAAGGTGAGAGAAGTAACTTCATTGATCACCTCTTACATGGCATGCTGCTTGAAGATGTTGGTCATGTGACAGTTTTTATGTAGTGACTAACCAGACCTATCTTATTGGTTTGTTAATACTACAGTTTATCGGTTTGATTACCGTGCGTGGAGCCCTCCAGGGGCCCAGCCTTTACCGCGCATCAAGTGACTAACCAGACCTGTTTTCTTGGTTTGCAGATACTAGTTGATCAGCATGATCTCAGTAGTCATTAGGAAACTTGTTTAATGCGAAATGTATTTAAAAACAAACTATAGATAATGATTTCCTAGCAATTAGCTAAAAAAACCATGCCGTCCTAGTCTTATCAAATACAACTTATTCATGTTGCCTAATCAGGTCAACGTGACTAGCCCTCTGACCTTAGTATGAGCGTGTTGATTTTTCACACAAATTGAGTACCTCTTTGATAAAATTTGTTATCTAGTAGCAACCTTTATTGTGAGAAACTTTTCTTTTTTTTTTCGTTACAGTGACTCTCACAAATAGCTTAGAAAAATACTAGATACAAATTTAGGGAATTTTTCACTTTGGATTTGATGTAACTCAAATCATACTTAAACCATAGAAATTAATGACACCAAACTTTCCAAATACAATAAATTAGACCCTGCGAATGTTAGTTTTTTTTGGGGTTTTTTTTTTTTTGTTTTTATTTCTGAACAAGAATTCTTCAATTTGTAAACATTAAGAGAATTCTAGTGTTGTAAATCTACGGTATACATGTCTCTATGGTCAGTGAGATCATTTTGTAATTAAGTTATTGGTGGTTCTACCTCCAACAGGGAATTTTCTCTTTCTTTTATTTTTTTTAATGAGGTATCGGATGTGTACAAATGTTTCCAATGATAAATGGAAATAAAGAAAAAATATCAATTGTGTGAAAATGTTTCCAGTTATTTTGAAAAAAATGAAAAAAAAAATTGATATTGCATCTGTGCAAAAGTTTCCTGCAGCAGCAAGGCTTTTTTTTTTTTTTTTTTTAAATTCTTTTGGGAGGGGGGCAGTTGTGTCCCCCGCCTAACCCTGTGTGGAGCATGGGGGCCACATTGCAGTTTCAGTTGCAAGTAGGTTCCAGCCTCACTCCAAAGAGGGCGAGATAGCTTCAACTTTTACAATATTGACCCATAAACGAACAGAAGTGTGTTCATGCCTTTCTCGGGTATATCATAACTTACAGATCTGAGCTGAGCATTTTTGTCTAAAAATTTAAATCATCAACTACGACAGCTGCTGTTGATCTGGAAAAAGTGTTTGGTTTTCAATCGTTGTTGTGACGTTGAGGGGAGATTTTTTTATTTTTTTTTTTTTTTACGAACTAATCTTTCGCAAAGTCGACCGTAAACTTTAGTTGTTGCTCCTAATCACAGGCCTTCCTCTTAGTGTTGGGGTCCAATAAAGCCAACTATGTTATAACTGCCACAAGAGTGGTCATAGGTGATATTCAAAGGCAGGCAATAATAATTAAAAAGAAAAAGTCTTACATCGTCTATTATATAAGAATTTTGTTTATTTGTTCCAATCTCACTAAGGCATTCTTGAATGTTTTTTTTTTATCAAATATCACCAGAATAAATCCAATATATTGTAGAGAAAAGGGTTTATCAAATTTCAGTAAAAACAAAATATTCACATATTAATTTACTTCAATGACTCAATGCTCCAAATTCACAATAAACAAGACTTGTTTTCAGCTCAAATTTCTAATCATTTGACACTTCATGAAAAAAAAATATATATATATATATATATATATATATATATATATATATATGATTACACCTGAACAAGTGGTACCAACCAAAATCCAATAAAATACACGAATGTAAAATCTCTATCTTTGGACAGAATTCCATCTTCAACAAATGAAAATTTGGTTGTGAGAAAATCGCTAAATTAGTATCTCTCCCCCCTCAGTATTTCAAGCATCTTCTAGCTTTTTTTTGGCTTTTTTTTAAAAATTTAATGCTATTTTGCAGTCAAATGAGCATGAAAATATTTTTAAGCCGGCAACACTGAGTTTTGGTTTTGGCAATTTCTCTCTGCTAACACCTATGAAAATCCTATGCATCTTCAATACTGAAATCCTGAAATCAAAGATCAAACTTCACTATCTTGTTTGTATCGTATAAACAGCCGACAAACAAAAAGAAGTTGGATTTAACAGAAGTTTATTCATTTATTCATTGATCAGTGAATTTATGAAACTTTGTACAAAAATAAAAATAAAAAAAACACTGGGTAATTTTGCATTCCAAACACTGTAATACTTTTCTCATATTTTTTTTTTTTTACTTTATAAATCATGTCATATTTTGGGCTATTTAGATTTGATTTCTGATGCCATGGTTATTTATTTTTGTTTTGGACACCACTGGATTCATTTATGGAGCTGAAACATGGAACCTAACCAAGAGACAGACCCGTAAATTGAGAACCATGCAAGATGCACATGAAAGAATTATGCTCAACCTTACATGGAGAGACCACAAGACAGCGCAATACATCTAGCAGAAGACAGGAGTCCGAGACATCATAGAATCCATTAAAAAACTCTAATGGCAATGGACTGGCCATGTTGCAAGAATGGCAGACAACCGATGGACATCATGACTCACAAGATGGATCCCCGGAGATCATGTGCGCAACGGAGGCCGGCAGAGTACTAGATGGAGAGACGAGCTGGACAAATTCAGAAAGTAATGGCTCACAATGTCCACGATAGAGAAGTGTGGCGAATTCATGGGGAAGGTCGTTAAGAGACTGAGAATGATGATGAATACCTGTCCGTGTATCAGACGTTGAAAAAGCAAGCTGAGTTATTAGATTTTCAGCAATAATCTGACGGACAAGGACCATTTTATTGTCAATTGTACGCATAGCTGCTGATGCGCTTCTGTAAATCCAAACAAATTTAAAATCTGGGGTTAGTGGAAAAAAAATATTACTCGTATCAGAGTGGGGTTTAATGATGCAGAGAAGTTATTCCTTTTGAATAATTTTTGGACATGCATACCAAAGAAACATTTTCCCTCCTCATTGAAGTATGTATGTTTCTGCGTACAAAAGCACGAGCTTCTATGAATGGTAAAGGCAGGGCAAAGTCCAGTTTGATACATACACAGATACATATAAACGTCAACACCTGAATAACCCATACCCAGCAACTGCGATTAAACTAGTCTGTCGTGGGTAGAGGTGATTAATAGATTCCGGTTTTATTTTTGAAGATTTCCTCAAGAATATGTCCTGCCTGGTTTGTAAGTAGTTATTAATCTGTCACGGACAAAATAACTCGTCTTCACAAGTCGCCAATCTGGTACCAGAGATGAGATAACTCATTTTAGCAAGTCGTCAGTCCAGTCCTGCAAATAAGATAAACTCGTCTTACCTTAATGTGTTATTCTTCTCCCCCTTAGCAATTCCCTCAACAGCCATGAAACAAAATCCCGATTAGAAAGTATAGCTATGTTTACAAAATGCAAAACTATGAAAGGGTAAATATGTATTTATGCAATGTATGGTGGTCCTATATGTAGATCTTTTTTAAAATATTTCATACTGTTTGAATTAAGATATCTTATTTTCATGTATATTCTTTTTTAAAAACGAAGCCACGAAAGGTGGCAAAGGGTTTTATCCTTCTTTATGTGCGTGTTCTAGTGGTCCTGGCCATACCATTTTGACTTGAAATTTGGCCTTAGCACACTGTTAAACACCCAATAGAAACTTTATTTTATTTTATTTTTTTTTTTTTAAGTGTTTTTGGGGCCTTATTTTGTTTTTATCCATAACCTCTGGATTCTCCAAAAACGAAATTTTTTTTTTTTAGATATTTTTGTTACTCTATTTTAGGTGTTTTCCAGTGGAAAATGCCTGTGATGTTATAAATAGAATTCATTCTGACCATATCTATTTCTGTAGTGGAATTTTGTCACATGACTTCAAACTTTGATGCTATGGTTATTCAATTTATTGACTGTGGTGGCAAGTTTATTATATATGTACGATATTAGTTGATTTGTATGAAAACAAAACGTACAATGAAGACTTTTTAGTTTTCATCAATTTTTTTCTCAAGAAAGAATCTTGCACAGGTGTTACGACAATAAAAGATATACTTGTCCACAAACAGGTAAAAAAGCACTACGATCTTGAGTATATTGTTGCTTGCGAGACACATTTCCAGGTCTATGGGAGCCAAATTTTGTCTGAAATTGAGTAAACAACATTGAAGGTTTCAAACAGTCCATTCTTGTTTACAGTGGAACATTGGTTATCCAAACAAGATGGACAGGGAGTATTATGTTTTTATAACTTATCTGATCATAAAAAAAGAAAGCCATAATGAACACATAAAGTACTTGAAAGAAAAAAAAGTTTTGAAAGATATAATTTCAATCAACCAGTAAAATGTGTAATAACACAAGATATCGATTGAAAATTGGTGATAGTTTATTTTACAAATAAAATCACGTTGTGTCCTTTGAATGATGAAAATATGGAGCTGAAAATTCAAGGAAATGAGACTTGATAGCATTTTAAGGGAAATTATGTATCACAGCCACCCATATATGCTGTTTTTTTACCTCATAAATTAAGCAGCATTTGACATAAACTGAGGGATCGATTCATGATAAACTTACATTGAAACACTTCTAAATACCTATTCAGACATTTTCCCTACTGATTCAAGTAAAATCAGTCAAGTTTTTATTATGAGTGGGCTGGGCTGGGCTAAGTTTTGATCATCATCAGTCTTTTAACGTCCGTCGTTGGACATAGACCTTCCCCTGGATCCGCCACATTTCTCTATCATGGGTGTCACGGAGCCAGTATTTTCTGAATTTGTCTAGTTCATCTCTCCATCTTGTATTTTGTTGGCCTCAGTTTCACACGTGGTCTCTGGAGATCCATGTTGCGAGTCGTGATGTCCATCGGTTGTCTTTCATTCCCGTAACATGACAAGCCCACTGCCACTCGAGCCTTCTAATAGATTCTATGATGTCTCAGACCCCCGTTTTCTTTCTGATATATTGTGCTGTCTTGTCTCTCCATGTAAGGTTGAGCATGATTCTCTCATGCATGCGTTGCATGCTTCTCAGTTTGCGAGTCTGTCTCTTGGTTAGGTTCCATGTTTCAGCTCCATGAGTGACTATCAGGACTGGATGTCCACAATGTGGAACAATTATTCTGCATCAGCCAATGGTCATTTAATCACCATTTCAGTTGTACCTGGAAACCTTTTGCTTTTTCAAAATGTTGTGATTCTCTGGTTGTTCCAAAAGTGGTTTTGTGCCAGGCCTAGTTTAAATTATTAGGAGTGCAAACATTCCAAGTGCTCTATTGTAAAAAAAAAAAAAAAAAAAAAAAAATAGATAAATGGTTTTCAACTGTACATTCGGTCACTGTCTTGTATTTTTGCTTGAAACTTTTGCACACACTCTATTCTATTTTTTTTTTTTTTTTCTTTTTTTTGACTAATGAATGTTGACTCCAGAAAATTAGTCATTGAAGATATTTCTCTCTGATATTTGAAAAATTTGATCCCAAGGTGTGGCTCTAGATAGTAGAGTGTTGAACTGGAATCTTTGGAAACCTGACTTGAATTCCTGAAAGAAAGCATTAGTTTTTTTTAAACCAAAGTGTTTCAACTCTCTTCGTAAAAAAAAAATATTGAATTATTTAAATTATCTTCTTTTGGCTATCTGGTGAATTTAAGAAATAATTTTCTATTCGAGTTCCATTATTTTTAATTCTATCAATTGAAGGAGTTCCACTGTTGATTATAAATGATCACAAATGGACCATGAATTTAAGAGTTAAATTGCGTCTGTCTAATTAGCCAGCAATCTTAGCCTACCGGATAGATTAAGGCCAAAAGCCAAGTCCTTTCTGATCTATATTGAATCATAACTATTGTATGGATAGCAAATTATGTTATTGCAACCATATAAATCTTAATCTAGATTGCTTTTCAACATACCAGATTTTATGTGAATTTTAGTTTTCGTGGCAAATGAAACTTGAGATAGAGACTTGGAATTTGCAGTGTGTGTGTATGGGGCGGTTATGTCTTGAATTTTTTTTTTTTCAAATGTCGGCTTTTTTATTTTCTATATTTTTTTGTCTGGCAATTTTTTTCTCAGTAATTCTCATTACCAATTGAAAAAAGTTCTTATTTCTATATTTATAATGACTGACCTTGACCTCTCCACTTTTCCTTTTTTTGCAAAATAAAAGATGAAGTTAATTATGTGCCGTGTATTTTCAAACTTTTTTTTTTGTCTGGTTTCAACATGACCGGTTGTAAGTCTAGTTTTTCATTCTTTTTCCGTGTCTTTTCTATTTGTAGCTTCCGACTAGTTTATCTAGACTGTACAAGTTACCAAAAAATATACTTTATGCTTTTGCTGTACACCATAAAAGTTAATCTTATTTTCATAGCAAACTACTTAAGTCTGGCTTTAATACATCTCCAAAGACAGGTTTCAACGATTTCAAGTCACAGGAATACCTTTGACAGTCTGGGTTTTGATTTAGTATGATTAAGGAAGACCTTTCCAAATTTTTCGTATTGATGTCCTACTTTTAGCAAAAAATTTTTGTCATGCATAAGTTTTGTTAGCCAAGCCAAATATTTTGTGTCCTCCCAGGAGTTCAACAGGTTTGGGAGACGTGTGTTTTGAAAGATATACGACTTATATTCGATTTCACACCACACCTATGTATCGGTGACACTTTGTGTCACGCCACATAGTTTGGATAGCACTTGGTTGTGATATTGTTGCACAAATTGTTGTAATGCAGTGTAAGTTGAAAAAAATGGTGCAGTTATGAAAAGTGCAGAAAACCTTGGCACAAACTATTAAAAACATTGCATAAAAAAAATCTAGAAAAGAGTTGTCAAAAATTGGAAATTAATAGATCAAGCTCCAGAAATGACAAAAACTAAAACGGTCAACATCTTTTAGAATAGATACGCTTATCACACAAATAGCTTTTATTTTTTAATTAGAAAACCTTCGAAAAAGAGAAATTCCCTAAAGTAAAGGCAAGACATAAGTACAAATATGAGCCTAATTTTACTCACTATATATCTTATCTATGCATCGTATATTTAACCAGAGTAATCAAAGTACACCTCCAAAAATTGACTACTTTACTTTTTTTCCGAAGAAACTTAGCATGCCATTATGATGCTTACCTTTTGAACTTGTGAAAATTTTGAATCATCGAAGCTTAGATATTTGTTTGTTGTTGCTTCTACCTGTAAATCTTTGAACCTTTTTTTTTTTTTTTTTTTTTTTTTTTTGTGACTTATTTGTCAAAAGGCTCAATATTAAGTGGGTCGGCTAGTGTGGAATTAATATTCTTTCAATATTTGTTGGTGAGAGCTGTAAGGTGTTTGGGTTGGTGACACTTTGTGTGTGACTTTTTTTTTTTTTTTTTTTCTGTTATTTGTCAAGTTATTTAAGTGGGTCATCTGTGAGCAATTGGCGGGGTGGGTACCCTGTGTGTGATGCAGTATTGTGTATTTTTGTATGTGACACTGTATTCTTGTGTGTGTGACTGCGTGTGTGTCTTTGTGGCTCATTTATAAGAACAAAACATGAATTTCAAGTGAGGATGTGTTAGTGTTGAGATAGAAAGACAAATGTTGTTCTAAGATGGAAGAAGTGTTTTATTTTTCTTCGACTATACAAACATTTAAAGACACTGAAAAGGAAGGTATCAATCTCCATTCTTCGTCATCCCTGATAAATTTAATTAGTTTCAGTTCGTTCTTTGAGGCACTTTGCTATCGGCTGAACAGATTGGGTACTTAACAAAATGGTGGGATGGAATATAAGCCATTTTTGTCTTAGATTTGTGAGGATTAAAAAAGGTGGTATCAAAGATGTCACCTGAAGATACTGACATCTTCAAAAGTAAGATGAAATTTCATCCAGACTCACCTGATTTGTTGTGAATTGTGTAAAAAAAAAAAAACAAAACAAAAAAAACAAAAACTAATTAGTCTCTAACTCATAAAATATCCAAAAGGCAAAGGTTTTGGTTAAAATTCAGTTTATTGATCTCAAGTGAAAAAGAATAATGAAAATTAGGAAAAATATTTCATATTCAGTTTTGATTAGCTTAAACTGTCTTTCTAAAAGAAACCTATTTAGGGGAGGAATTTTTTTGAAAATGTCTTCACTCAACATTATAAAGGAGTTTTTGTTTAAATTTTCAGCCCTCTAGTTCCATTGGTATGGCTTATATGCATGATACATGCATAGCCAACCAGCCAGCCTGACCAACTTGAAAACTGAAGAAACTTATGTTGACAGTTTTGGTTGATGGTTTCTAATTAGCAACAAACATATCAATTTTTAACAACTTCTACCGATGAAGATGTATACATATTCTCCACTGTCTGTCTGAGCGCACAATATCTCAAAAAGATAGATATTTTTCATTTATTAAAACATTAGTCTGAAATATAGAAAATCGAAATATACAGTTACACCCTCTGCATTGTAGCTATATATGGATAGATTTTTGTCCAGTCTTTCAGTTATTGTAGAATGCTTGCAGAGGTACATGCTGTAGGTGCATTCTAGATTTTTAATTTTTCTATTTTCCTAAATCTTCTCTGCTTTTGTGTGCACGTGTGTAGCACGCACCATATTTCAATGTGTGTAAGGCACAACACTCACCATATTTCGATTTGTGTAAGATGTCCACGGTATTTCAATGCGTGCAAGGCGTCCACGATATTTCAATGTGTGTAACACACACAATTTCGTACCCAAATCTGAATGAAAACAGGAGAGAGGCATGTCATACTCGAACGTATGCAGAGAATTTTTTGTATTACCAAAACTTTTAAACCCGTTTGTTGACTGACAATATGTATAAGTAAAAATAAAATAAATCTGAGAAAAACATTTTGGTTGTCAGTGAACAAACTCTTTTTAATTTATTTGAGCTTCAAATTGAGTGCACAAGATGTACAAAAATAGACGCCATTTTGTTTTTATTTTTCTGAGGCTATTTTATTTGGTAAAATTGAAATAATTACCATTGTAACAGGACATAACATTGAAATAGTGGACACTTATTGCACTATTGCAGTACACATATTTTGAAGCTCAAAGCAGAAAAACTCATAGGACTACCAAACTGCTGTTGTCCTAGATTGTGTTCCTGTATTAGACAAGAAGCTACAATTTCATACCTATTTTTTCACCTCTAAATGTAGTACTCGGTACTCATATTATACAAGAATTATGTTGTACACAAAGAAATCAGTTGTGTTCATGCTACAGCAGCCATCTTTAAACTTCCAAAAAGGACGACTCTCCAGCCGAGGGTTCCTGACCTGGGAATCCACAAAATATATTGGTGGATGTATTTCCATATTTCAAAAAAGGACATTGCAGACCAAAAAGGACTTGGACAGTTTGACACTTAGACATGTTTTTAATGATGGGTCGTAAGTATATAAGTTTTGTTTGAGTAACTAATAATGACCATGAAATATACACAAAATACTTAGAATTGTTGATTTGTCAAATACCACTTTAATAAATAAATGCTATTTTGTTGTAAATTGCGAAATTTCACAAAAAAAGAAGTTTCCCAATAGTAATTGGAGCCTCGTCAGATTGATTGACACTCTCCCACTTGTTGACACATAATTATTCCATTATTTTTAATTCTATTCATTGAAGAGTTCCATTCTCAATACAAGCAGTTGCAAGCATTTGAGAGTTAAATAAGTAATTAAAAGGCTGCATGTTGTATTCATATGAAAGTTATTTCAAATAGTAAGTAATATTAGATGCTTATATGCAATTAAAGAAAACTTTTTTAAAAGCAAGGAAAAGGTTTCAAATCTACAAATATTTATATATTGTTTCAATGGGTAAATAAATTCAGTTTGAATGGTGTTGAATTTCACCTAGTTTCCAACTTGATAATAGAAGTAATCAGATATGCATTTGTTTCGTACTGCTCTACATTTGACTTGTGTTCTGTAACTGATATTATAAACTGTCAACGTATGTTTCTTCACTTTTTAAGAGATTCTGATTGGCTATGTATGTATCGTGCGTGCAGGCCTCACCAATAGAGCTAGAGGGCTAACAATCTGAACATTTACTACTCCTTACATCTAGAAAAAAAAACACCCTTTTTTTTTTTTTAAAAAAAGATGTGGTCAATTTTCAATGTATCCTACATACGGCTGCATCAATGGAGCTAAGGGCTGAAAATTTGAACATTTACTCCGGATTATATCTAGAAAACAATTTAGATAATTAGTTGTGATACATGCATGGGCTATGGTGATTCATTTATGTGAGGTACAAATTTTTTTTTTTTTTTCAATCTTATTCATTTAAGAGTTTCAAGGAAGTTACAATCAGTCTATGAAACTAAGAGTTAAGAATCAAAAAATAACATTGGAAATAAACTGATAAAGTGATCAATTGCAATACAATGTCTAATCTTGTATAGGGTAACGAATTCTGGACAATTCCATCAAAAAATGAAAACCCACTCGAAGATTTGGCTTTCTCAACTAATAGTGAACAGGTCTGGTTCATCACTCAATAGAAATCATCAAATAACTAATGTCTTTTGACTACCATTTCAAGGGAAATCCTGAATCAACACTATCCGTGTATGCTGTATGGAGGGTGATCAATTAAAAGATTGGATCAATAAGTTACTTCTCTCGATTTTTATTGCGGAGTAAATACTAAATGAATTAGAATTTTTTAAGAAAAACAAGCAGACACAAACTAAAGAACAATTTAGTATAAACTCACATTGCAAATTGAACCCTTCACTGAAAAAAATTTTTTGTGGACACATTAAGAGTTAAATGTTGAAATTTTCCGCTTTTCAGCTCTTCAGCTCTGTTGGTATGGCTTGTACGCATAGCCAGCCAGCCAGCTGGAGCAACTTGGAAGAAACTTATGAGAAAGTATTGAGAGTTGCATGAATGCTGAATCTCTGTCAATTCAATCTTTGACGATTAAAAGTTGGGCAGTGCAAAAATCGCTAAATTAATGCAGTGCTCAAACTTTTTGGCTATTTTTAACCATTTAAAGCATCTTTTTGGTGTTTTTTGGCTATTTTTTGTCCAACGTGTTTTGACAGTCAATCTAGTGCAAAAATGTCTTCTGAGTTGGCAATGCCGAGTTTTTGTCTGGGCAATTTTTTCTGCTAACACTCCTGGAGTAAGGGACCACTTGGAAACTGTTGCTAACAATTGGAGAGAGACAGCTGAAATTTTAGAGGACCCATAACATGGGAAGAAGGCTTGAATAATTCAACACTGCCAGGGCACAGGTGAGAGAAAGGTAGTGGGTAGGCTACAATTGACAAATATGAGCAATGGGTGGTAGAAAGAGTAGCAAAAAGACAAATTGAAATCCTAAAGAAAGAAGTTTTGCTGAAAACAACAAAAGAAAGCTGTGAAGAGCCTCATCTGAAAGGGATTAGAATGACTTTAATGTCATCCTTGAGTGGGACAGATTTGCCCTTTGCTTTATCAGTAAATATTCTCATCTGTGGCTGCAGTGCAATTTTTCTCTCTGAACTGACACCTGGAATCAATTTGGCACCTTTGATTTAACTCTCAAATTCATAGCATGCACTTGCAACTGATTGTAGAACTCTACAATGATAGATTTGAAAATAAGCAAAGTCTTCTGTGAATTGAAAAGAATTTTTGTTCTTTAAATTCATGTAATGGTCAAAAGGAGGATAGTTTTAATCATAACTTATTTCCCTTTTCTAAAATGATTTTTCTTCTTTTTACCAGTGTTATGTTTGGCCTTACTTATTAAACAGGTGAATGGGTGGGAAAACAACCCCTCCCTCGATATCATACTGACTTGAGATTATTGAAACTACTACCTTTCACTCAAAAAACCTCAAACAAAACCGTCAACTAAAGTCTCTTCAGTTTTCAAGTTAGTCCGCTTGACTGACTCGCTAGCTAGCTATGTATAACGTTTACAGGACACACCAACTAAGCTAGAGAGCTGAAAATTTAAACATATACTCCTTATGTCTACAAAAAATTTTACCCCCCTAAATAGGGTTTTAGTGGGAGGTTCAATTTGCAATGAAAGTTTATGCTGAATTGGTCTCTTGTTCATGCCCTGCTGTGTTGTTCATGCTTGCTTATTAAATTCAGACTTTTTCATGGTCTTTATTGGTTAACCCTTTTCGAAATTTTCTGATTGATCACCCAGGTGATGGTTTCTATCGAGTGACTAACCAGACCTGTTTTCTAATCAGTGAGACCAGGCTCTTCCTCCTTTCTGTATGTGACTGATGGAAAGAAACAACTCGGGTCAGATTTTACAAGCTAAGCTGTAATAACCACTAACTGAATAGTCAACTGTGGGTGAGGATTGTCACCATCTTGGGACAGTCTGCCCTACCTCTTTAACCTGGTGTCAGGTAGCTTGACAAATGGGTCACACCAAAACTGGATTGACATTCCTTTCATTAACACAGAATACCGAAAGAAAAATGTCTGAAAAACACCAAGTAATGAAATTCTTGGAGAAACAAGTCTGCCTGCTGCAGGGTCAAACTCCTCTCCTATTCATATTCCGACTGAAGATTATTACTGCATCTTTTGTACCAGGCACTCTCAACAGGTTTCTTCAGTTTTCAAGCTAATCTGTCAGGCTTGCCATGAATGTATCGTGTATACAAGCCCCACCAATGGAGCTTGAGGGCTGAAAATTTCAACATTTAGAAAAGTCAAGCAAAAACTTTAGATGGGGGTGAAATTATCCCCCCCCAAAATATGGTGAGTCAAGTTTACAATGAAATTTTATGCTAAATGTGCCACAAGTTTGTGCCCGTTTGTTCTCAACTCTTTAGTAAACTAACTGAAGACGAGAGAAGTAACTTATTTATTGACCACCCCTTATTTCATTTTTTTGATTAATCATCCCAATACATGCTGCCAAAAGGTGTGACTGTTTGTATTGAGTGACTAATCGGTCTTGTTATATAAATGATAAATGAATTTATAGATGTATGAGGGTATCTGTTTGACTTGTCCAGTAAGAGAGGGCCGGCTTGGTCAAGATTTCAAATCAAGGCAGGGGAGTATCAATTTCACCTATTGATTCTGTTCAACATGAGGGCTCAGACTAGCAGTGAAGAGTTTATACCCTAAATTTGGTGAGGATTGTTGTTGTTATGGTAGACAAACAAAGTCAACTCTAGACCTTGACTGGAGTTAGATGAAAAAAAAATGGATGTTTCTTAGGAATCCAGACACACTTTCCTTCATGACTCACAAGGTTAATGAAATTGCTCAACTTTAGAATTTTCTTGTTTTCAGATCTATCTGTTTTGGGGTTAATTGGAATATTCCAATCAAATTTAGGCTCGTTTAGAAATATTAAAGCTTTACTCTTGCTTACAGTTTTGGTAGATGTTAGAAGGTATACCTTGTAATGGTCAAACAACACATCTGAATGAATGAACAATGAGAAAAATGGAGAAAAATCTGGCAACCTCAGATCTGCTTCTGGTTCAATTTCATCTTGCATCAGCTTGCAGGGGGGGGTCTTATAACAGTCGAAAAAAGTTTTTCATTTTTCACCTTACGTTGTTAAAGAATTCATCGGGTCACCCCAACTACGAGCAGCAAGAATTTGTCAATAGGATGGTTGAAGATGTTCTGTCTTTCTTGGATAAATCAAGGTTTTAGGAAGATAACAAAGGTGTCAAGCATAGAGGAAATTAGTTTGAGTTTAGAAAAATAATAATCGTCAAAGCTAGTCAGAGTTAAGAAACATAGCAAAATATTGAGCATTTACAAAATTGGGAAGATTTTGAACATCAGAAATTTTAGGAAAAGATGGAGAAAGGTGATGTGTCAAAAGCCCGAGACTGAATGGGATTTCCCCCGAGTTTGATTTGTTGCCTTTGTCTCAATCTTAATATAAGCAGAACAATTTTGTGACTCAAATCAGTCACAAATCTGCCTGACCAGGGTACATCTGCCAAATCTGCGATGCAGAAAGACTGCAGTTTCAAGTCGCGAATTTGCCATGCCAGGGACCAACTTAACTCTAGTGTCCAATCAAAGGTAACTTAGCCGGAGGCACAGCTCCATCCATTAAGACATCAGGATATAAAGATCATTACTATTTCCTGTTGAAATAACAAACCACTTTGCAGTAACTACCATACAGAAATAGACATACAAACAGATCGATACTATATTTTCTTTCGCCGAATACAGTAACTCAAAAGCAGTTATCTATCTCTCTACTGACCCTCCGGCATTTTGAAATTCTGGTGTGTGAAATGGGATTTTGGTTATCAAAGTTTGTAGTTGACAATTAAAAAATGACTTGACAGCAACATTTTTTATTATCAATTTACTAAGCAGCTATAATATTGCATATTGTGTAAACTCTATGTGTCTTGGGAAATCTAATAAAAGTAAATTATAGATTTATCTCAGATTAAAGATATAAATTTAGTAGTAGATCTAAATTTAGATATTCCAAACACGTTAGTTTTATAAATATATCATAAAGATAGGCCACTTATCTATAAGCACGTACTTAAAACTAACTTACATGTATACATGTAAGTAACACTTTGATAACAGGATCGTTCTGAAAAAATTGAGATTTCGGCATACTATGCTAAGGTTCGTCATCACTGGAAAAGACAGAGGGAAAAAGTCAGGACAGGAGTGCGGGTTGCTATATATACAATATTTCATGGCATAAAAGATGCAAACTTTGTCCAAAGGAAAAAGCTCAAATAAAAATGCTGTGTCCTCTGTGCGAAGTTGCGATCTCCTATAGGCTAATAAATTGGCCAAACAACCTCCGCTAAGCTAAAGGTAACCCTAAGTTGTGATATGGATTGGCATAGATTAATGTATAAAACCTGCCATAAATGTCAAATTTGCCTCTTTTAGTGGCTAGAAATGACTGAAAGTGGCTGGATCTTTTCTTTTTTTTTTTTTTCTTTTATTTCCAACTTACTTTATAGCAAAAACATGTTTTGGCTCTTGAGCTCTTTGAATGTTTGAATTTTATTTTTATAAATATATTTAAAAATCACACTTAAATCAAACTCTTTGTTATGGTTATCAATTAATGTTTAAGTACACTCGGAAAATCATACAAAGGCTCTAATAATTGCGTAAGGTTTGAGTATTTGATAGATTTAATTTGAGATCATAAGAATTATATTTTTATTTTTATCTACAGTCATTTTGGACCAACAATGCCCAAATCTTGTGCTGCTATTTTTTTTTTTTTATTTAAAACATTTTTTAAAAATTTCTTTAAAGATAATTTTAGAGGAGATCTAATTTAGGATAATTAGTTCCAGTCCACACAGGTATTCATTTATGCGAAGTACTGATATAGTTTCTTCTTTTTTTATCAAATCCTTGCATAGAAATTCAAATTTATCAGTGAATTGTTTCATGGGTGAAATAAGTAATAGTTACTTTAATCTGAAGTTCACTGATTACCATGTATTTTTGTTTCTTCTTCTTGAAAACATCAAAATTAGGTTATCTCCAATCTTCTAATATTGTACGGCTAGTAAACCTTTTATGATATCAGTTCATCTAAAAAATTTTCCCTAATTAGAAACAGTCAACAAAAATGTCAACAATCTTTCTTCAGTTTTTAAGTCGGTATGGCTGGCTATGTATGCATCTTACATATAGGCCGCACCAATGGAGCTTTTGAGCTGAGAATTCCTCCTCCAAAATAGGTTTTTGTGGGGGCTTCTATTTATGATGTAAGTTTATGCTGAACTCGTGGTCTCTTAGTTCAAGTCTGGCTGCATTCATGCTTTTTTTATGCAGACTTTTCTCTTGATCACTGCCCACCAAAAGACAAGAGAAGTAACATTTATTGATCACCTCTTTTTCCAATTTTTAATTGATCACCCCTAGCATGGAATGCTGCCAAAAGATGATCCAATAACAGTTTTTATTGGGTGACTAACTAGACCTGTTTTGATAATATCAGTCCATCCCAAATTATTCCCTAATCATCTTAGGTTTTCGCCTAACCCATTTCAGTGACGTCAAATAAATCATTTATTATCTTCAGTCCCATCTCCTCTCTTCTGGCATTTTTCTGATTGATGGAAGTATTATCCCTGTACCCTGTGTAAATGAATCACAGCACAAGATTAAGATATTGTTGGTCCAAAATGACCATAGAGACCCCAAAAAAGCACTTTTTTTAGGAGAGGCGAAAAAAAAAGTTTTCAGATTGTGCCTAGAAGTGAACTCGTGCAAATTTTCAAGGTTGTTGTCCAAAAACAGTGACCAGGAGATGCAGGGGGAAGAATTTGTAGCCTGCTTGGCTGCTCGGTTGATCAGGCTATTTGTGGGGCCTCAGTGACTCGATAGAGAAGGTATATTTCAATCTTAACTAGAAAGTGCGTACATCAATTTTGAGTTTTTTATACTTTTACAAGTGCAGTAACAGCAACTCTGATCTTATGGTCGAGCTGTTTTGAAAAAAACCATATAAGTTGTGTCAAAAGTGTCTCCAGTTCCTCTTGGTCACATTTTGGGGGCTACAACCTTGGAAATTTGCACAAATACACCACTTGGCACCATTTAGAAATTATTCCCCCCCCCCCAAGTGCTTTTTCAGATCTCTATAGTCATTTTGGATCAAAAATGCCAAAACTTTGCGCTGGTATCCACCCCCCCCCCCCAACAAAAAAGTGCTTTTGGGAATTTCTATGGTCATTTTGGACCAACAATTCCCAAATTTTTGGCTGTTATTTTTTTTTATTTTTTTTTTTTTTTCAGATGACAATTAGTCTATCATAACTTTGCATTTTCAGCTCATCATGCTTACTTATATATATATATATATATATATATATATATATATATATATATATATCCTCACATATCGGTCAGGTCCTTTGCAGAAGTGAAGCTCAGTGCACTATGACTGAGCATTTTTGCACTTACAGCCATCTCCATGCGACTTAACAACCACATTAGTTTAGTTCATCACGTGATTGATGCTTCCGAGAGGTCCAGTGTGGTCGCCATGTTGAATCACTGAATACTCAGGAAGCATACATCAGATCTAACGTCTCCTCATCTTATCTTATCTTGATATACCCTGGTTCATAGGCTGAAACTTACATAATTTGTCCCGATTTGCTTGATTTTTACAATATGAGACCCTCTTCAGCTGAACTACTAACGCTGTAGCAAGGCTATCCCTGGCAATGACAATTGGATTTCACTTGTAGCCATCCGTCTGCGCCAAACCATATCGTCAAAAGTTCTGTCTGTCCGCATAATATCTCAAAAAAATTAACAAATTTCAGTGAAATTTTGTTGAAGGAAGGACAATAGGCTTTGAAAACAAACATGAAATTTTTGTTAGCGGATTCATGCACGATTATCTCCCCTACGTCCCAGCTAATTGTCCGCATCACTTACAGTTATCTCCCCAACATCATTGGTATCAGTCCTCACAGTTTCATTTTTAAAACAATGGTTTATGATATTTGATTGTAAATATCCCAAAAGGTTTTTCTCTGAGGCATATAATTCTTTTGTAAACTTTACTCTGGATAAGCTTTCTTTTCCAACAATATACAACATGCTCATATTAGATGAGAAATATTCTTTTCTAATTATAGTACTATAAAAAAAAATCCGCCTTCAAGAAAAATGTCCCGAAAATATTTTAGTAACTAATTTGGAATGTCCACCCAAGTTTTTTTGACTTACTAATAGGCCCTCTATCATGTCCAATTGGTTTTATTAGTCAACTCAAAAATTCATACTGAACCCTATTAAAGCACTAGGCCTTCTAATCTCTGTAGTTCTCCACTTAACCCATTTCAGTAACGTCAAATAAATCATTTTTTATCGAGTTCCATCTCTTCTCCCTCTGGCATTTAGTTCATGACCGATGGAGGTGTGTTATAGAGATGGCATATTCCAATCTTAACTTGAAAGCTCTCAAAGAACTCATTTCTCCATCAATGTCATTATCAGTAAAAACTGAACAATCAGGTTACAGCCTCTTGACTATGCCGTGACAAAAGATAGTAATAATTATTCATCAGATATATTGTGAATAGTTGAGTTTTTTTGTTTTTCTTTTTTCTTGTTTTTAATTAGGGTTTTTTAAATTTTTTTATTTGAAAGCTAGCTACTGCCAGGTCAAATGCCACTCATATTTCTATTCCAAGTGAAGAGGATTAACACAACTTTTTTTTTTTTTTCATTGTACATATGATAAATAAATTCATAGATGTGTAAGACTTCTCAATTAGGAAGAGAGCCGTTTACCAATCACTTGGACAGGATTTCAAATTGCAGTGATGTTAATTTCATGTATAGATTCGGTCTATTTTTGATAGACCAACAATGAGGACTCTCCCAATAGTGATGATAACAATAATATTCTGGGCCTTAGAGATGACCTCTTGTTTGTTTTTTTTTTGTTTTTTGAGAGCTGGCTACTGCCAGGTCAAGTGTCAGGTCAAGTGCCACTCTTACTTCTATTCCAAGTGAAAAGGAATACTTCAACTTTTTTCGTTATTGTACGTATTGGACTTACCAATCACTTGGACAGGATTTCAAATTTCATGTATAGATTTGGTAAAACAAACAGTAAGGACTCTCCCAATAGTGATGATTATAATAGTATTCTGGGTCCTAGAGATGGCCTCTTGTTCCAGGTTCTAAAATATATCGAACACTTTGTTACTTGTTCGGCAAGCATGATCATAAATAATCCCTTTTCGCTCTTCTGATTTTTTATTTTTTTTTTTTTTTTAATATGTATAGATTTGGTTTTACATGGTGTGATAAACAAACAGTTAAGACTCTCTTAATAGACGATAATAATAATAATAGAATTCTGGGTCTTAGAGCTGGTCTCTTGTTCCAGGTTTTAACATATATCGAACGCTTCGTATCTTGTTCGGCAAGCATGATCGTAAAAAATCCTTTTTTGCTCCTCTGGTATCTTTTTTTTCTTTACAGTTCTCTATGTATACCTTGAACTTGTGGCTTCTAAACATGTGATCTTGCTAGTGACTAGATAAAAAATGAAAGGAGTTTTGCATTTCTCTTCCATCCCCAAAAAGCATGATAATGTACACATTTGGATCATATCCCTCTGTGTTTATGGTAGAGTAACGTCCTAAGTTTAGTGAGGATTGTTGTTGTGGGGGGGGGGCTAAGTCGATTCCGATTTGGACTGGAGTTGGACAAGAAAATTACTTATCAAAAATAATCTGCTCTCTGTTTCTCTCGGTCGGCTATCTCAACTATTTCAAGTTTACATTTGCTCGAGCGATCAGTCCACAAATACTTTTGCCACTGGAAAACAAGAACCATAAGTTCAACAATGAGTCCACTACTTGTGCTAGTGATACTAAGAGGAAGAGTAAGTTGTCTTCCTCTAAGTAGATTGATTCTCATACTTCTGGAATATTGTATGGAAATATTCCATGAGTGCTATTTTCAATGGAAATCACAAATGGCCATTTTTGTCTTTTTTTTTTCAAATTCAAAGAGGCTGAATTTGTACTCTCTGTTATGACATCACAGCAGTTGGTTTCCTAGTTGTGTCACACCTTTAATGACATCACGCCTCTTCGTTCCTTTTTATTTCTGCTGT
Source organism: Thysanoteuthis rhombus (assembly GCA_963457665.1). NCBI lineage: Eukaryota > Metazoa > Mollusca > Cephalopoda > Oegopsida > Thysanoteuthidae > Thysanoteuthis > Thysanoteuthis major. The sequence goes on from OY735241.1 coordinate 4,022,470, forward strand.
TCAATATGACTGGGACAGGCTGAACGACAGACCGAAAAGCGTCTTTTTGAGATTTGTGAACATATCTGCAAATTTGTACAACATATGATTTTTGTGCCCATTAACCTGTAAAGATTAATGGGATCATTGATCCTATCTGGACCAGAAGGTTTATTGATCCATGGATTTTTTTTTTTTTTTCATCCTCTGTTTTTTATGGGTCAGAGAACAAGCTCAGAGTTATTTTATAAGCTGTAAAAAAAAAAAAAGAAATAAAAAATAAAATAACAGGTCTGCTTGGTTATTCAATTGAAACTGCCACGTTACCGTCTTTTGGCTGCATAGTATTTAGGGTTTTCAGTTAGAAAAGAGGGTGATCAATGAATAAGTTACTCCACTCGCCTTTTGTTGGGCAGTGATCAGGAGCTTGTACACGTGATATATACATACACATGATGAATGCATTGGTATGGATTGTGGTTAATCCCAAATTATACGAGTGAAATGACAATATCAGAAGGTTTTTAAGACAAATTATTTTTTATCTTAATGTTTCACTCATTTTGAGCTTCGTTAAGAGACTATGGTGTTTTTATGGAAAAATATATATATATATATATATATAGTTAGTCTGAGGTAGGTAGGAACACACATGATCTATCAGTATAACTCTCAGACCAACTATATGAAACCCTTGTTTTCTTGCAATACCTTTGTTATTCTGACAAAGCTCAGAATGACCAAAACATCGAATTAATCATTTACCTTAAAAAGCCTTCTGATATTATCATTTTTCTCGCATACATAACTATCTAGCCAGACCCACTTGAAAACAGAAAGAGACCTATGTTCACAATTCTGGTGACAGTTATGGTTGGCATTTTCCATTATGATTGGATGCTGAAAGTTGTCAATCTTCACAGCAAAAATCGAACAAAAATTAGACTTTCTAATCATCATCATCATCATCATCATCAGTCTTTTAGCGTCCGTCGTTGGACATAGACCTTCCCCAGGATTTGCCACACTTCTCTATCATGGGCGTCACGGAGCCAGTACTTCCTGAACTTGTCTAGTTCATCTCTCCATCTAATATTTTGCCGGCCTCGGTTGCGCATATGGTCTCGGGGAATCCATGTTGTGAGTCGTGATGTCCATCGATTGTCAGCCATTCTTGCAACATGGCCAGCCCACCGCCATTTGAGATTTTTTATGGATTCTATGATGTCTCTAACTCTTGTCTTTTCCCGGATGTGTTGTGCTGTTTTGTGGTCTCTCCCTGTGAGGCCCAGCATTATTCTTTCATGTGCACGTTGCATGGTTCTCAGCTTCCATGTTTCAGCTCCATAAGTGACTATTGGGAGGATGCATTGGTTATACACCCTTCTCTTTAGGATTAATGGGATCTTCTTATTTTTGAAGGTTGAGCTAGCTCTGCCAAAGGCTTGCCATCCCAGCTATAACTGATTGCTATCATGGTTGGCAATTCCATGCAGCTACTGCTTAGGCTAATGAATTAGTCATACGAGAATAATTTGCCCGAATGCTCATGCACTTTATTCTCCATTAACAATCCTGGCATGCTAATGACAAAACCATGAGTTTAGATTATTAGTATAACACAGGGTCACTTGGATTCATGCCTTTCCCAAGAGTGGAGGAGAAAAAACAAACAAGAACGGGTCATCCATCTGATTGTATTATTAAGGGCATTATAGGGGTTATTTCATGCGGGTGTTTTTTATAATCTACTTCTGGTTTGCTAGGTCTGTCCAAGCTTCACGAGAGCCCAATCAACCAAAAGTTTTGGGAACATGTTCCCATATTCTATCCATTTCTATGGTCATTTATGATTTTTATTGAAAATAATACTTCCAGAATATTTCCATATTGCAATATTTTAGAAAATGGATAATCAATTGAATCAAAGAAAGACTACTTGCTTCTCTCTCTCCTCCTCCTCCTACTAATAGTACTACCAAGGATGGTGGACGCATTGTTGAACTTAGGGTTCTTGTTTAATATTGTGATTCCTGTATTGGTCTTTCCTCATGAAAAATTGATGAAAATAGGAAGTTTCCTTTTGGTCAGGCAATCTAATATGTTTCGTCTATGGCATTCTCCACTTGTGGTATGCTTCATCAAAAGATGAGAATAGATGAGATTGTCCAAACAGACTTGGTATGTTAATGACTCTCCTCAAAGTTATAGATAATACTATTCATTGTAGGATTAAGTAGGTATTATTTTCATGTACAACAGAGTATCTAATATATGTATTATTGAATTGCTATAGACCCATAAATGGTCTGACCAGCCAGCCAAGTGGGCAACAGATATCTTATCTCTTTGTTCGCCTGTACGTCTCGAAGTGCTCCTGGTCAAAATTTTGGGGCTACAGCCTTGAAAATTTTCATGAGTACCCTACTAGGCTCCATTTAAAAACTCCTTTTCTTCTTCTTCATAAATGTCCTTATTTGGGTCTCTATGGCTGTTTTAGACCAATAATGCTCAAATCTTATGCAGTTATTTTTTCAAAAGATATCTTTAGATAAAATTTCTATTTTTTTTTATTTTATTTTTTTTTTTTTTAAAGATAATTTTTAAAGATAATTTCAGATACTTAGTTCTGGTACATGTGCCAGCTATGATGATTCAATTATTCAAATTCGGATATCATACACTGCCACAAAGATGAGGACACTCTGTGTATAATAATGCTACTTCCACATCTTCAAAATGAAGACAATTTTTTTTCCAACCCTTAAAATGAGGATGTGGCAAGTAAGGTATCTAGCGAGTTGTAATTATTCGAGTTTTTTGGGCTCCCCTCGTTTTTTAATTCCCCCTGCCTATTCTTTCAGTTGATCCCCTGCTTGTGATGTTGTCACTTTCGATAATTTTGAAAAATCCTCTTTTCTAGGAGTTGCATATGAAGAAGGAATTAATGGTCAACAGAAAGGTGCCATTAAAATCATCAAGAAACCAGGAAAAGTCATCAACCTTCAGGAAGAAATAGACAGTAAGTAAATTCCGGTGTTTTTTTTTTCCCACTCCATTAGTATAATAGTTACCACGTCTCTCACACAAAATAGGTCCTTGTTTAAAATCCCTGAATGAGCAAAGAGTTTGGAAAATGTCAGTCTTTGTCAACACGATATCTGATATCTCCAGAATTTCTAAATGGATTTCAATTTGAATTTTAATTTAATTTCTTTTAGAAGCCAGCAGTCATGGACTTATCAAATGTTTTATTTATTCAAGTGATCCTGGAATTCGTTTTCAATCAAGAAATATTTTTCTGTACATTTATGTATTTGCCCGTGTTCATCCACACTGTATCTCAAAGTTTTCAGTGAAATTTGTGGAAGGTTGGACATGAATTAAGGAAAAAATGATTGAATTTGGGACGGATCCAGATTCAGTCATTTTTTTTTTTTTTTTACAATCAAGTTTGAGTGCTTTTTAGTCCTTTTATAGATTTAAGATTATGATCAAATTGTACAATCATAAGAAAAGCTTTGCAAGAATTTCCTTAATTCTCGTTAACGTATCTTGTCCTGTCAACGTATCAGATCTTGTTTAATCACCGAAGTTGAGCAGTGCCTAGCCTGATCAGTACTTAGATGGGTGACTGCTTGTGGGGCCCCCACCTTAAAATGGACCTTGTTTCACAGTCTGTTTTCCTGTAGAGGAAGTTAAGAAATCACTCTTACTCTTAGTTGCTCAGATGAGGATTTCAAAATCTGTCAATTTTTTGTGAGTTTGAGACTGGAAATCACCCTAAAGAATGGCAATAATCCTACGTTAAAAATCTGTGGAGAGAATGGTCACTAGTCACAGACAAGCCATGTTATTTAAATGAAAAAATCTAACAAATTGTGAGATGGCGTCAAAAAATCCAACCAATGTTTGGTTGTGGATAATCCAACAAACCAGTTAAATTAGGTTACATGGCAACAATAATAAGGTCTTGAGTCCTTGGATGGCCAACAAAATTTGAAGTGGTTGAGCCTGAATTGTTAATTGGCTGAGAAAGGTGAATTTGAACAATTAACTCTGACAGGACAAGGGATTATTCTTTATCATTCAATCCACAGGAGAAGCATCATAGATGAACTAAGCTAGTTATGCATGCATTTTGCATTTGCTGTTTCATCCCAATACTCTGCCTCACATTTAATAAACCAAAGGGTCTCTCTTAAGAGAATAAAAAAAAGCAAAATGTTTATTTTGCTGCAAAGCATGTTCTGCCCCACAATTATTATTAATCAAAAAAAAGGAAATACTCTCAGAGGATTTCTGTGTAGATTAGAGCTATGTTTGCATTTTTTTTACTAAAAAATATATAGATACCGTCATAACTGACAGATCTGTCAACAGAAAAAAAATTAAGTCTTTTTCTAGAATTGTTACTGTACTCTTTCCTATATTCATTTAAGATTTGGGAACAGGCAATGTGTTTGTTTATGAAAAGGTTCATGGTGCAAAATTTATAGGTTTTGGGAACCAAAAGGTTTGGTGAGGGGTCAGCAAAAATTATTTGCTGATTGAGTAAATTTGCAGCCCCTTTGTGTCCCCCCACAAACACCTTTTAAATGGCAAGGGATAACTGTATTTTATTGAGTCACCTTTCATGGCAAAATTTTATGAACCTTTTCAGGGGAAAACTGTTTTGTTTTTCTGTTTATTTTTATTTTATTTTTTTTTTTTTGTTTGTTTTTGTTTTTTTTTTTTGTTTTTTTTTTCACAAAACTTGAAATTCTCAGAACTTAAAGGTTAAGTCATTCAAAATTCTGCCAGAGTGGAGTTTGATTCTGAAGCAATTAATCTTGATTAAAATCTTTGTCGTAAAGTAATTTTGCCTGATTTTCTTCTCATTGATTTAAATTACTCCGGTACCAGTTGTGATGAAAGTTACTAAATTAACTTCCATATTGACAAATGACTTGTTAACCTTTATAGATTTTTGACTATATATGCATATTCAATATATATATTTTATTCATTTTTTAAATTCAATACATACCTTATAACAGTCCACCAAAAGCACGTCCATTTGTTGGTATGAAGAAAGCTTGAAATTGTTGAAATGCTGAAAGGAAAATCAATGAATATTTGTTGGATTCTCTCACTACTACTGTTACGTCACCTCCTACCACTTGACTAGTTATAACAAAAAAATACGAAAGAGTTTATCCTATGAGAATTTTTTTTTTAAATTTTGTTTCAATATGCATCATGGATTCTGATATCAAAATTTAGAATATCTTGAGTCATTTTCTTTTAAAAATGGTTTGATCAAATCGCTGTAGCCCCACTAATGGCTTGATGAACCAGCCAAGTGGGCTACAGAATCGGATGTGTGTCTCTGTTACATTTTTGGGAGCTACCACCTTGAGAATCTGCATGAGTACACTGCTAGGCTTCATCTAAAAATGTTTTTTCTCTTGTCTTTATATAAAAGAGTGTCTTGTTTTCATTTTTGGTCTCTTTGGTCATTTTTTAACTAATAATACCCAAATTTTGCACTGGTGGGTTTTTTTTTTGTTTTTTTTTTTTTTTTTTAGATAATTTAAAATATATGTTTTTGGGTTATTTTGGGTTTTTTTTTTGTTTTGTATTATTTTGAGATAATCATCTATGGGGGGGTAATTTTAGGTAAGATCTTATTTTTTGAGAATTTTAGATAAGATCTATTTGTGTGAATTTTAGATAAAAATCTACTTTTTACAAGATTTTCTTTTTACCTAAAATCATCTTTTAAAAAATAGTCTCTTTTCAAGATGATTTTAAATTTATCTAATATTTTAATAATTATAGGCACTTTTTTAGATCAGTTCTGGTACACATGCAAGCTATGGTGATTTACTCATGTGAGGTATGGATATTTCTTCAATAACCTCAGCCAGAGACCTTATTTATAAGCCTAATCTGCCTTAGCAAATCTGACGGCGTTTTTTAAAGACTACATTTTTTTCTTTCTTTCAGATGACTCAAAAATCGACTTCGATGAAGTTAGCAATTCACATATTGGAATAGCTCACACCCGATGGGCTACCCACGGAGAACCAAGTGCTGTAAATAGTCACCCCCAAAGATCTGGGAATAAAAATGGTAAGCAATAAAGTTCAATAAGTAAATATAAATATTTTTTTTTTTTAAAAACAAAAAAAAAAGGTCTGGTTAGGCACTCAATAGAAACAGTCTTTTGGCAGCATTGGGGTGATCAATAATTAAAAAAATTAGGAAAAGGGATAATCAACGAATGAGTTATTTCTCTCACCTTTTTCCAGGCAGTGATCATCAAAAAAAAGTCTCAATTTAGAAAAAAAACACAAAGGGATCAATTTAGCAAAAGCTTACATTGCAAATACCCCCCCCCCTAAAAACCTACTTGGAGGATTTGAAAAAACAAAAAAAAATTTTCTTCTAGATATATAATGAATTTTCCCAAAAAAAAAAACAAAAAAAAAAAACCCATCTTCTCTTCTTGGGGGGGTGGGGGCAAAATTACAAGTTTCTGCTATGAACAGTTTAGGCTGAATGAAGACTAGATAGATAGATAGATACATGAATAACCTAAATCCAACTTCAATGATTAAAACAGTCTTTTGTGGATAGCAGTGATTTAAAAAAGAATTTCAAATTGGCACCCCTGCATCCGCTCTATCTAAAATGACGTGTTTTATTATTTGTCTCATGCAAAATGCTTTGTTTGTCAAGATAACAAAAAAATGCTATTACTTCCGACAGCTTAATAAACAGTTCTTTGTTAAACAAGATTATTAAGACCATTTTTTATTTTTTTCTTCCACCTTTTAGAATTCATTGTTGTTCACAATGGGATCATCACTAACTACAAAGACATAAAATCTCTTTTGGTAAGTATCTTATTTCATAAAAGCCTGTGTCACTTTTTTTGTTTGTTTTCCTATTGTTTTTTTGGTCAGTGGTCACGCTAAAATGAACTTGCAACAGTAGCCTGGATGAGTGCTGAGAATAGGAACTTAGAGCTATGTCTGTTACACTTATGTTGACTTGAGGCCTTTATTTTGAAATATATAACCTGAATGAGAAGAATGTGTAGATGTTATAGTGAGAAAGAGGATAGAAAAGTAATAATTGATTAATATACATAGACTACTACATCTACTTTAGACAATAAATCTCCATGAAATCCTCAAAAGGAGAAATCAAGCAAAGAATCGCTCTATGATGGCAAGCTTTTGGAAGAGCTAGCTGGACCTTCTAAAATAAGATGAGCCCCTTAGTCCTAAAAAGAACGGTATACAACCAAAGCATCCTCCACAACCAATGCATCCTCCTGATAGTCACCTATGGAGCTGAAGCACAGAACCTAACCAAGAGACTGACCCTCAAACTGAGAACTAAGTATGGTATGTATGAAAGAATGATGCTCAACCTCGCATGGAGAGACCACGAGACAACACAATATGCCAGGGAGAAAACAGGAGTCCAAAACTTCATAGAATCCATTAAAAATTTAAATGTCAATTGGCTGGTCATATTGCAAGAATGGCAGACAACCGATGGACATCACGACTCGCAACATGGATCCCCAGAGATCACATGCGCAACCGAGGTCGGCAGAATACAAGATAGAGAGATGAGCTGGACAAGTTCAGAAATTGCTGGCTCCGTAACGCCCATGATAGAGAGGTGTGGCGAATATTGGGTAAGGTCTATATCCAACAATGGACGTTAAGACTGATGAGACATATAAGTGAATAGTGTAATACATCTATTCATATATACAGATTATTAGTATGTTAAATTGTAGGGTTTCATGTCTGTTTTGTCCAATTCCTGTTATGATCTAAAAGTTATAATGGATTGGTCCATGTGAAATAGATCAACACAGCTAATAAAACAATTAGAGGGTTGTAATGAAATGAGATAGACTGTTATGACAACATTGAAGAAACAGAATTGCTGGACATTTGAAACTAAAATAAAAGAATGTGTTAGTGACTGGAAGAAATGTTTAATGTTGATTTGAGACTATGAGAAAAAACCTTACAATTGGGACGTGTGAATTACTAAAAATAAATTACCTATTAAGATAGCTTTAGGCTCCTTAGTACCGATCCATACATAAATAGCCCCGTCATTTTTTGACTGATAAGTGCTAGTATATGTAAGTATGTAACCTACATAAGTAAGTCCTGTTTCAAAAAAAAATATCTAGTATAAAATACACTACACATAGTACCCTATATAAAATGACAAAACTACATGTATGACATAAGCTCTATAGTAAGAAAGGGAGGTGTTGTTCGATCAATACTGCTGGGGTGCTGTATTAATATAAGTGTTCTGTTTTTAAAATCCCCAAAACGGTCACATGGTAAAGAACTGATGATCCCAACAAGAGAAAAATTACACATTGTACCATAATAAGAAAAATATGTGAAACCGGGGGAGAAAAACACGTAAGAAAATGACATAAATTTCATTGACAGATATTGCCGAAATAAGTGACTGAAATTACATCAAAAGCATTTTGAAAAATTCTATCAATGTTTTGTGTTTGAAGCTGTAAAGCTTTTTAGAGATATGTACATATTGATTAAAGACAGTGATCATTTGAATTAACATGATGTCATTGAAGTGTTGTTAGGTCAAGGCGGGACTCTTCTCAAATTACCCCTTTATATTAGTTTAGACAATTATTTTTTTATTTTATTAAAATTTTTTTTTTTGTTTTCACTGAATGTTACAAATTTTTATTTGTCCAATTATGATAACTATCGGTGAAGTAACAGGTCATCGATTAGTATTGAAAACCAGAACCAGAAGTTTATTGACGTGTCTACAATCTGTGGTGGTAGCAGCTGGAGGTGTAGGAGAAGGAAGAGCAAGTAGTCTCTCTTTGAGTCAATTGATTCTCATACTTGTAAAATATTGCAGTATGGAAATATTCCAAGAGTATCATTTTAAGTAAAAATTGTAAATGGTTATCTTTGGTGTTTTGGGGTCAATTTTAGCTCTTTTTTTTTTTTTTTTTTTTTTTTTTCAATACAAAAATACGAAACTCCTGTATTGTATTATGACATCATAGCAGTTGACCCCTTAATGATGTCAAACTTCAATGACATCACACCTCTTCCTTTTTTATTTTTTTTTATTCTTAATTTTTTTTTTTTTTTTTTCCATGTGGTGCACACGTCTAAAAACTTGCAATATGGCTCTGTGTATTCCTTAGGATATGCTGTTTTTATAATCCTTTGTAGTCGGATTCCAATTGCAACTTTTTTTCTGCACGGTTTACTCAAACTGTAATTTGATAATTGTGACTTTACTGACTTTGTTGGCCCCAGCTGCTTCAGCGGAAATCTGTGCTGATTTCAGTAAAACCAGCTGTTGTGTTGTCAATGTAAAATTCCATATTTCTATTTATTCGTTATAAAAGTCGGGGGTATAAGAAAACCACAACTGAGCTGATTTAACATCAAAAATTTTTTTTTTTTTTTTTTTTCACGTAATTGGATAGCTTGTCTGGTTAGTCTCTCAATAGAAACCCTCATTTCACCAACGTCTTCTGACAGCGAAAAGTGCGGGCGATCAATAAATTAGTTACTTCTCTTGCCTCAACTAGCCCGAATTTTTAATAAACTAGCATGGGCACTGCCAAACACAAGGACCAATTTAGTATAAACTTTGATTCTAAATAAAGTTAAAAACCGTTTTTCCAAGAAACAAGGGGTAAATTGGTACAGCCTGTATATGCAGCACATGGATATTCAAGATAGTCAACCAGCCAGAAGTACTGGAAAACTCAAGAAACCTATGTTGATATTTTTCATTGATACCACGTCTCCCTTGGGGGTGAAGGACAGTTTTCAAGGAATTAATCCTTCTGTATTTGTACAAGTAACAAGGAAGTAGTTTAACGTTGGCTCGATCGGAATTTCTGATAAGAAAATATTTGGAGCTGAAAATCTTTCTTTTTTTTTTTTTTTTTTTTACCTGTCCAGGATGTGTTATTTTGTTTATGGTTATTTTAAGTACAACAGGCTTGGCTGGTGGCTGCTACTGATACAATAAGTGTGACAGAGGGAGAGGGGAGAAAAGAAAATTTGGTAGTCTAATAAAAAAGATATTCAGTTGAACAACTATAGCCACCAAAGGTGGCAAAGAGTTCTATACTATTTTATACGTACATGTGTTTATGTTCCTGCAATTTTGGTTGTACTGTTATGAAAATTGGCAGTACTCCACTTTTAAAAATGTTTGGGTTTTTTTCAAATTTAGAAAAAGAAATTTTTGACTTTTTTGTAGCCTTATTTAGGCTACAAAAAAGTCAAAAATTTCTTTTGACGGTTTTATCAATAACATCTAGATTCTCTCTCTCTCTCTCTCTTTTTTTTTTTTTTTTTTCTAAATGTTTTTTTCCCTGGAAAACACCAATGTTGTCATGAATAGAATTTATTCTGACCATATTTTTTGATGAAATTTTTTTTTTTTTTTTACAAGACTTCAAATTTTGACACTCATCATCATCATCATCAGTCTTTTAGCGTCCGTCGTTGGACATAGACCTTCCCCAGGATTTGCCACACTTCTCTATCATGGGCGTCACGGAGCCAGTATTTCCTGAACTTGTCTAGCTCACCTCTCCATCTAACATTTTGCCGGCCTCGGTTGCGCATATGGTCTCGGTGAATCCATGTTGTGAGTCGTGGTGTCCATCGATTGTCAGCCATTCTTGCAACATGGCCAGCCCACCGCCATTTGAGATTTTTTATGGATTTTATGATGTCTCTAACTCTTGTCTTTTCCCGGATGTGCTGTGCTGTTTTGTGGTCTCTCCATGTGAGGCCCAGCATTATTCTTTCATGTGCACATTGCATGGTTCTCAGCTTACAGGTCTGTTTCTTGGTTAAGTTCCATGTTTCAGCTCCATAGGTGACTATTGGGACTATGGTTGTTCAATTATCAATTAATGGTGGTTTATCATATATTGTACATACTAGTTGATTTGTATCAAAGTGGGGTTATATTTTGCTCCAAATCAATGAATAACTCTTGCTAGAATACCATTTATGCTTAACCGGAGGAGCTGATTAGTAATCAAAGAAACATTATTTTGTCACAATCTGTTTCAATCAAGGTATCTTTAGGTTATTGTTTCACTAATATATAATATATTTTTGATTATAGATGATTATCTGGAAAATGTAGATATTTCTATTTGTTCATCTTATCTGTCCGAGCACCCACAAGAACAGTGTGACACAAGGTTGGTTTAGTGCGGGGATACCACACACGAAAACGTGTGGGTAGGATGACTCAGAAATTATTTTGTCACAATCTGTTTCAATCAAGGTATCTTTAGGGTTTATTGTAGAGACGCAAAGAATATGTAAAACGTAAGAAGTAAGCCTAGTATTCTAATGTTTGCTTTAAGGCCTATCAAAATACTGCTACTCTGCATATACTGCAATAAATTGAGTCCTGGTTCACATCGTTGTTTCTTTCAATTGACCAACAGGAAACGAAAGGTTATTGTTTCGAGTCTGAGACAGACACAGAAGTCATTGCTAAACTGACCAAACATCTCTATGACAAACACGCAGAACAAAAACTGAGTTTTCGGGAACTTGTTGAAATGGCCTGTCAACAATTGGTGAGTAATAATATTTGTTTTATTTTACGAAAATGTTAGTTATGTCCCTTGCTCAGTGTTGCCAATCTAGATGCTTTCCATCAATATAAATGTTTTGTGATTTCATCTAGAAGTCAGAATTTGCTCATTTAGATAAATTATTTTTTTCCAAAATAAATATTCTAACAAAATGAATGTTGAAGTCCTGTCTAATTCACTAATATATAATATTTCTTTGATTATAGATGATTATCTGGAAAATGTAGATATTTCTATTTGTTCATCTTATCTGTCCGAGCACCCACAAGAACAGTGTGACACAAGGTTGGTTTAGTGCGGGGATACCACACACGAAAACGTGTGGGTAGGATGACTCAGAAATTCTCTTGAGTCCTCACAGCTATTATTGCAAGGACATAAGAGCTGTAATCTTGAGGTCTCAGGACAACTCCTGAGCCCCTTGGACTTCACTAAAAAGAGCAGTACCATTTGCATCCATCTGGTCTGAAATGAATGATTCAATTAATGTTTCTATGTGCTCATGACTCAATTTCAGATATTAACTTGAAAATAAAGTTGGTATCACCGCCCTTGGTAGATCTTCAAACAAGGAAAAAACTTGTGCATCTTTGGTCTGCGTTACAAGCTTCTTAGATGAAGTAGTATAAGCCATTATTATCAATCACAGATACTGTTTCCTTTCATCTTGATTTTTGTTGCTTTTTATCACAATTCAACTCAGGTCATGTGTAAATGTCAGGGAAATTGTTTATATTTGAGAAGTAGTAGTATTAAAAAGTAGCAGGGATAGATAAAGTACCGCTCTTACGAGTGGAAATTTTGTTTTTGTCAAATCTAGAGTTGGCTTTGTTTTCATAGAATAACAATATTACCTCAACTAAAACCGATGAGTCATACACGCAAAACCATGTTGTACACAAAAACTGATGAGTCAAACAACAACAAAAATGGTAGTGTCACATTTCTTCAATACAATGAATAGCATAGAATGTATTTCATTTCATCATATGAATGATGAAAAATTATTTATCTCGTATCTATCCTTGGTAAAAAAACAGAGATTTAAGAAAAAGATGACTAATTTTAAAACTGCATTCCCGGTAGTATTTAGTTTATTTCAAAGTTGAAAAGTGTTTTGTTTTTTTGTTTTTTTTTTGTAAATATCAAATTTCTAACTAAAGGAGTTGAAATAGGATATGAAGTTTCAGAATAATATTGTCTGAAGAAATGAATCGTATTTCATTTACTTTTTAGATTTTATGGAACATGGGAGTTTGACCCCTGTGCTGCCAAGTTTGTCTTTGTTATTGGAGTATTTAGATTATAAATTTGAACTGTAGCTTAATAATTTACAGATATATACATATATATGTATTTATTAAGAAATGGATACATATGAGCCAACAGAATGATTATAAATTGCGTTACATTATATAGAAATATATCTGAAATGATCTCTCGTCATTACATGGTCAATATATCATTCACCCTAGACAATGTAAATAAAATAAACAAGCCTCTGCATTACTGGCGGATGTTTAGCTCAATGGTAAGAGCATCGCTATGTCGTAGTGGCTACTTTTTCGGTTACAGATTCAATTCCTGCAGCAGCCCCTTTTTCTTTGTTTATTCTGTTTACATTGTCTTAGGTGAGTGATACATTAACCATGTAATTACAGGAGATCCTTTCAAATAAGTCTTCATATAACGCAATTTTGATTATTGATATGTCTATATATGCGCACACATTTGTCATTACCTTTTATTTTCAAGAAATTTGCAAGACACTTTTTCTCTGAAAAAAGATTTGCTCTTCTGCCTTGTTCTACGATTTTTAAACTCACCATTTTACATATCTCGGTCAATATACCCCCATCGGATAAATAAAGGGTTCAGTTCGTTACTTCCCAAATCTACCAGATGATACCTGACGAAGGCCGTAGAGTGCAACGGCCGAAACGTTGTATGAAAAACAACAAAGATGAGGATGGTCCGAATATCAATAGAAATAAATCACCATTTTACATTGGGGAGAAGAGAGTGGATAAATACTGTATATGCTGGACTATAAGACGACTGGTTCAATAGTTTATCCATTCATGAAATCCCTAGCACTTGTAGGGATGGAACCCTGGTTCTCCTTCTCTGCTTTTCATCTCCAGACTATTTTACCGTCTTTCAATGCTTTGGTGATGGAAAAATAGCGTGACATTTCAAGTGTAAGAATCCTTCGGCTTTTTGTCTACGGACATTCCACCTTAGACAAGTTAGCTGACAAAAGCCAATGAATGATGATTTGTCTTTTGTTTCTTTAGACAAAAATTTGGGTTTTTTTCTTTCTAGCAAAGCCAAGGAAAAAAAAACTCAAGAACAAAATTTTTTGAATTTTAATTATGCTTTTAAAGTAGCATGTTGATGTCCTGTTGTTGGATATTTCTAATCATTCCCAAAACTTTTTTGAAGATATTTGTTTTATATTATCAACTTGTTCTTCCAATGTTATTCTACCCTTCTATGACTTAGCTGGAAATTGAAAAATTTAGTCTTTCTTCGAGAAAGAAAAAAAATGCTTGATACGTTATCTGTTGATTGGAGTAGATGTTGTGTTCACATTTATAGAACCAACCGACTTGAAAGCGTTTGAGAGAGGTGTGCAGATGAATTTAAAACTCATTTCAAAGTGCAAGGATAGTAACTCTGATCAGGAGTTAACCCCTTATCTGAACTTTGAAGTTTTTATATGAATTTAAATGTTAACACAGTCAATTACTCAATTATTTTCTGTTTCCAGGAAGGAGCCTATGCTGTTGCATTTATGAGTATACTATATCCAGGTCAATGTGTTGTGTCAAAGTGAGTTGTTTGTTTTCATAGCTATACTATCATCGGTAGCTTCAATTGTTGTCACTGACTGACCTACTGAAATGTTAGTAACCTCCCTTGTTCAGTGTTACCAATGTTTATGTTGCTGAGTTAGGTTCCTAGCTCAGTATCGCCAATTTAAATATTTTTATCAAAATCTAGATCTCAGAAATCGCTATTTAGATTTTAAAAAATATTTTTAATAAAATAACATTGATAAAGTAATATTTTTAATTGGGTTATATTTTTAATTGGGTTATATTTTTAATTGGGTTATATCTTTAATTGGGTAATATCTTTAATTGGGTAATATCTTTAATTGGGTAATATCTTTAATTGGGTAATATCTTTAATTGGGTAATATCTTTAATTGGGTAATATCTTTAATTGGGTAATATCTTTAACTGGGTAATATCTTTAACTGGGTAATATCTTTAACTGGGTAATATCTTTAACTGGGTAATATCTTTAACTGGGTAATATCTTTAACTGGGTAATATCTTTAACTGGGTAATATCTTTAACTGGGTAATATCTTTAATTGGGTAATATCTTTAATTGGGTAATATCTTTAATAGAATAAGAAATATTTTTCAAATGACTTTCTTTCTTTTTTTTTTCCTTAATGAAATGAATGTTAAAGATTGAAGTCACATTTAATTTGATAAAATGTAATACACTTCCTTGATTTGGGACGTATATCTTGAAAATGTGAAAGTTTCTAGATCTTTTTGTCTCAATTTTAACTTGAAAATAAAATTGGCATCACTGCCTTTCAAGATGTTCACACAAACGAACTAGTGCATCTATGGTCTGACTCTCAGGCTTGTTTTTTTTTTTTGTGGGAGGGTGTTTTTCCAACTCTTAACTGGACAAGTTCTCTTGTTAGATAAAGAAGTTGATCTGAAAATTACAGAATAACCTTTACCTCTTGCCTGTTTTAATCTCTAATGTGTCAATATGACAAACTAAATTGTCACCATAGGTTTCTTCAGTTTTTAAGTGATTCTATTTATCGAGCATATAAGCTGCACCATTGGATCTAGAGGACTGAAAACATTTACTTTTTATACCTAGAAAAAAAATCCCCCCCTTTGTTTGTAAATTGAGCCCCCCCCCAAAAAAAAACAATCAGTTTGTTAATCAGTTTTTTAGTCTGTGTCCAGTTACATTCACCTTTGTTTGTCTTTAAATTCTAACTTTTTTAGTGATCAGTGCACAACAAAAGGCAAGAAATTGCTAATCTATTGAATATTCATTGATTTTTTTTTTTTTCAATCTTTTTATTTGACCACCCCAACACAGCATGCTGCCAAAAGACATTGGTCATGTGATGGTTTCTATTGAGTGACTAACCAGACTTGTTTTGTTATCAATTTTGTTCTGACAAATTGATTGCTTTCCCAGTCATTGCCATTAAACTTTTAGTCATTCTAACTACAGCAGTAAAAGCTGAGTCTCCAAGTTTCATCTTTTCTCTTCTATCTAAAGAAGATGTTTAATAAGCAAGGGTGGATACTGCCATCAAAGCGGGGGTAACAGCTAACTTTTATTATAGGAATCTAGCTTCAATCTGTTTTGTTTTTGTTTTTTTGCCTTAAAGACTCTTGAAAACAGACTTGGAGAGCTGAAATTTAAATGTATTAGCATAGACATTAATCTTTCCAAAAAGGTATAGCATGTCAGTATCAGACAATCAAAGGAGTACATAATCAAATGAATAAAAGAAATTCAACATTAGATTACATTCAATGTATATTTTATTTAAAGCTCTATGTCTAAGCTTCAACATACTAAAATTTCAGCTCTCTAGGTCTGTTTATAAGGAGTTTTAAGGGTTTAAATGTCAGTTTACATTCAACATACAGTTTATTTAAAGCTCTATGTCTAAGCTACAACATATTAAAATTTCAGCTCTCTAGGTCTGTTTATAAGGGGTTTTAAGGGTTTAAATGTCACTTTACATTCAACATACAGTTTATTTAAAGCTCTATGTCTAAGCTACAACATCTTAAAATTTCAGTTCTCTAGGTCTGTTTATAAGGGGTTTTAAGGGTTTAAATGTCAGTTTACATTCAACATACAGTTTATTTAAAGCTCTGTCTCTAAGATACAACATATTAATATTTCAGCTCTCTAAGTGTTTCTAAGGGTTCTACAACAGAAAAAGATAGCTGGAATCTTAATGTGTTGTAGCTTAGCCACAGAGCTTTAAATAAACTGTATGTTCAATGTGAACTAATGTTTGATTTCTTTTGCTCATTTAATTATTTACGTACACCTTGATCATCATCTGATATTGGCATGCTATACCTTTCTGGAAAGCTCTGTCTAAGCTACAATGTAGTGAAATTTTGGCTGGGTCTGTTTTTGAGGGTTGTAGAGCGAAAAGAAACAAAAATCCAACCAAAGCTTAATACATATAATAAGAGTTAGCGATTATCTTTCCATTAAATTTTAACTGTTTATCAATTGAGCGTTTTCATTAGCTATGACCGCTACTGATAGTCTGGTGTGGGGGGGGGTACTTTATTTCCGCACATCTGAGATATTTGGATTTTATATAAAACAGATCTGGTTAGTCACTCTATGGAAACCATCACATCTTTTGGCTACAGGTCATGTTAGGAGTGACCAAACGAAAAATTGGAAAAGATGATCTATGACTAAGTTACTCCTCTCATCTTTTATTGGGCAGTGATCACTAAAAGAGTCTGTTTAAAAAATGAAAAAAATTTCGAAAAAAATTTGACTGCTGCTAGACAAAAACTGAGGGATCAAATTAGCATAAACTTTCACTGCAAATTGAACCCCCTCTAAAAACCCATTTAGAGGGATTTTTAATTATAAGGAGTAAATGTTTAAATTTTCAGCCCTCTGTCTCTGTTGGTGCAGTCTTTAGGCATGATATAGGCATTCTTTTATAAGCAACAGACTCGTTGGAAAAAAACCTTTTGGCTGACGATTTCTAATGGAGAAAAAAAAATATTTTAGTTCTATCTCTTCTTCATATGTACAGACCCCTCTCGTTATAATGCTGTATGTTATAGCTCGGTCTATGTTATTAAGAGGATGGATTGTGGACCTTAACAGCTCAAAAATGGTTAAATTTTGTCTAAAATACTTAAACTTAGAAATAATTGCAGATCCTTTCCAGTCTGGCTTCGGAGGGATCCTCTCCACCGGACACTCAGATTCAAAATTCCAACCTATATTTTTGATGTCTGATAGTTATTATAATTTCCGCCTTATAACTATCATACAAAAATCTCCTGTTTCTCAAAAAGTGACTTGATAAAAATGATCTTAGTAGACGTTTGTGTAAATGAAAACTAGCCTTAAAAAACTGCACCCATCTTGTCAATATGTATGGAATGTTATGTTATTGATTATGAGATCAATATTACAGTCCTTTATTTTTATTTCTGTTTGCTGAAAGGCCACTTTTTGATGGTCTAATAATACAGTGGTACAAGGAGAGTCCAAAACATTTTGAAAAGTTCATTTTAGCATCCTTATACACCTTCAAAATTGACAGAATTTGGACCAAAGATTTCAGATTTTTGGACACAACTTGGTCAATGATCAATCTTGTTTCAATACATTTCTTGTTTCAATACATTTCTTGTTTCAATACATTTCTTGTTTCAATACATTTCTTGTTTCAATACATTTCTCGTTCTAATACATTTCTCGTTCTAATACATTTCTCGTTCTAATACATTTCTCGTTCTAATACATTTCTCGTTCTAATACATTTCTCGTTCTAATACATATCTCGTTCTAATACATATCTCGTTCTAATACATTTCTCGTTCTAATACATTTCTCGTTCTAATACATATCTCGTTCTAATACATATCTCGTTCTAATACATTTCTCGTTCTAATACATTTCTCGTTTCAATACATTTCTCGTTCTAATACATTTCTCGTTCTAATACATTTCTAGTTTTGTGTTTTTTCATCCTTGATCCAAATGCTATCAATTTTGATGCTGTGTAAGGATGTTGAAATAAACTTTATGAAATGCATCCGATACTTCTTTCATTCACTGTAGCTTAAATTTGTATTTTTACTGATTTTGACTTCCTCATTAGAAATTCTTTTTGTTTTTTCTTTTAGATACATTTTTCCTATTTGAAATACATTTTCTGCAATTTTTTTTTTCAAAGAAATAAAACAAGATTGAAAAAAATTCTTTTTATTTTCAACTTGCAGCCCTTTCATATTAGTCTTTTCTTTAGAAAAAAAATGTCTTTTCTCCAAACCAGTTCATAAAGCACGAGATGTTCGTGTAAGATATTCCACTGCAAAAATCTCCATTAGTTTAAAATGTTAAAAATGGCCAGAGAGAGAGAAATAGATTTTAAATTTAAACTTTCATCTTGCACAATTTGAACGACTTTTAATGATTTAACACTGGGAAGTGTAAGAAAATACTGCTGATTTTGAATACATATACGGGCAAAGAGAAATAGACTTTTTCTTCGAGAAACATCATGTACTCCATTTCTTTTTCTTCCCTTGTATGTAGTCAGTTTTGGCCTTTCCTCCAAATAGCTATTCTTTGTGACTTTTGGTCAACGAATCACTAGTAGACTCGAGGATCTGTTTCTTCCAAATTGAATATCTTTTGATATCTTGCGCTTTGAATGTCCAGACAAACTGGCACTAATTCTTTCTCGTTTTATTGGTTCCTGGTGACTTTGCCAACCCCCGTACCATCATAAGATCAGGATCAGCCAAGATATTCCCATTTCATATTTCCACATATCTTTGTAAAATGATACCTTTTTATCTCAAATAAAATTTAGTTATGTAGCATGTGTGCTTGGACACACATGTTGGAAGAAATGGGCCCCCAATTAAGGGTCAGCAGACCCCCATTTCAAAACCACTGTCCTAGGTCCATTGAGTATGCCAACATTTAGACAGAAGGACAGGGTAACAAACAGAGCCAGTTATCTTGTATAATTGAAGTGAATTTCATTGAATAAATTATTATATAATTTTTTCCTTTTTGTGTAGGCGTGCAAGTCCTTTGCTGATCGGAATAAAGAGCAGTGCCAAGCTCACGACTGATAACATTCCTGTTCTGTACAGCAAGGGTAAGTACAGTAAAAAAAAAAAAACAAAAAAAAAACAATTGAATTATTCACAGGGATATTTTTGGTTAAGAGTCTGATGATACCAAATGACTTGTTTTCAGTTTGTTTTATGTATTTTCCTGTAAATTGAAGATGGTTATGGCTTCTATTTTGGCTGGATTTTATTGTACTTTCATTGTAAATAGAACCCCCCCCCCTCTAAAAAAAAATAAATCAAATTTTTTTTAAATCAGTTTTTTTCTCAAAAATGACAAATTTTCCAGAAAGTTCATCAATTGATATGCTCAGATAGTGTAATGGTTAGCATGTCTGACTCATACACTGAAGGTCCCTGGTTCAATTCCTGGTATGAGTGAAAAATAGAAAACTTAGAACAAATAGAAAAATTAGAACAAATTTCCCTATGCACTCAGCAGCTGATTGAGTACACTCTGAGCTGTGCAATTAGGTTGGAGGTATTCTTTCATCCTGAGATGGTCGTAGAAGCTTTCAAGAATGAAGTCCTGGTCTTGACCAGACTTGAAACTTGCAAGGATCACTAAGCTGATGCAAGATTTTATCACCAACCATCTGTCTGTAGTAGTTGTCTCTTGAAAAATGGACCCTTTACCTTGCCATACTTTAATTTACATAGGTAAAATACATTATCATGAAAATGAGTCTTCTGGAATCATCCAAATCCTAACCATTTTTGTTTTCTTACGGGTGTAGATTTGAATGAAATGATTCTCTTGACACCTTCTGCTTCTCTGGATTTTTCACTTTCACTTGTCCACTTATTTCACGTGTCACTACAGCCCAGCACATGGGGGAGCACTTTCAAAACACCCAGAACTTTGATAGCCTTTTTTGAATGTATTCTCTACTGTATTCCTTGCAAACAAAAACTGATCTGAAAAATCCTGGCAGTTGCAGTAGTTGAATTCCACTTCTACTTCCTTGGGAATTAGTAACATGAATAGTCACATATAGATGTGTAAGACTTATTCAGTTGGTTGTGATTTTAGATCACCGTAGGGAAATCTATATATTGGTTCGGTTTAACTCCTTTAGGCCTGGGGTTTTCTTTGTTTTTGTTTTTTTTCATGGATTACAAAGCAAGGACATAATGGAAGGGAAGTCATGTAATTTTGAAGGCTTTGAGACATGAATTTCAGTCATATCAAAATCATACAAATATAATGGTCATGTGATCTCATTATGTATTCAAAATGGCTGTTATATTCAGGCATTTCATTCATGTGTCTCAATATTTGAAGCACACTTGAGTGTGCTCCTTGCCTGATGTGTGACAGAACAGATATTTAGTGAAGAGATTACTCTTATAGATTAGGTGTGGATTTTTCTTATTATAGAGGAAAAACAAAGCCTCCAACTCACAATGGGGTTTGACAGAAATTCCAAGTATATCATAAAAATAGTTGTATCAAATTGTTACAATTATGTCTCAAGTGGTTAAATGGGTATCTTCGACAATGGAATCAGGAACCCAAGTTCAAACTCTGGTCTGGGCTACTTGTGTTCACTTTACACTAATCCCCTTTGGGGAGGCATGAATTCCCTCCCTCCACCTCTAGCCTTGGGAAGACGACCAGTCTAGGAAAAAGACAGGTCTGATTCCTAATTGGGGTAGGAAACCCTGCAAAGCAGTTTGATACCAAAATTTGACCTCCTTTGGGCAACTCCTGCAACCAAGCCAAAGTCAATGAGGCCAAGACAGAGATTTTGCTGATTGGGTATTTGGAATCTTCATACGTTTGACCCAAGGATACTCTCTGGTGGGGGTTGTTTCATCGTCTATAGAAACAGAACAGAGGCCATTCTCTTGTCAGAATCATGTTTAAGTGATTCTAAGGAATTCTATCAAATCAATCTTTCGCTTCAAACTCGTCACCAAAATCAAGAATGGTCTGCAAAGCTTCCTGGGAATTTGTGAGACCCTACCTGGTTTTCATGGTATTGAAATTTGATCATATCGCTAAGTTGAAAGCAGACAGCTACTGGGAATCCATATTGCTCTGGCTGATTCCTAAGTGGATCCCATGATTGCTATATACTGCCAGAAGGGGAGAAAACCAAACTCTTATCTCAGAGATTTACCCAACACGGACATTCTCAATTTGGAAATCGAGCAAGCGGAAGCTTAGGCTTGATAGCAGCCTCTTTTGGCGGGCCCATTTTCTATGCAATCTTCAGAGGATTTACTGCAATGATATTTGACTCGCAAAGAGTCTTTCCAAAGATTAATCTCCCTTTGTTTGTTGTTAATACAACATTTAAGAGAATGAAAAACTCTCTGAATGTTAATGATCCCTCTGAAAACTATAGATGATATTTGATTTGAAACTTTAAGTGCACTTCTGCATTGGTTTAGAATAGAAATATAACTCTTTGCACAATTAACTTTCTGCTCGAATTTTTGTTTTGTTTTGGAGGTTTTTTTTTTGTTTGTTTTTTTTTTGTTTCTTTACTTTTGTTTGTTTACTTGTTTTTTGCTTTTTTAAAAAATCTTGAGCAGCATAAAATGCAAAGCGAATGTTTCCTGTTACTATATATATCGGTATATAAGA
Source organism: Thysanoteuthis rhombus (assembly GCA_963457665.1). Classification (NCBI taxonomy): domain Eukaryota; kingdom Metazoa; phylum Mollusca; class Cephalopoda; order Oegopsida; family Thysanoteuthidae; genus Thysanoteuthis; species Thysanoteuthis major. The sequence goes on from OY735241.1 coordinate 4,044,643, forward strand.
CTGACATCTAATTCATCATTTAAACTCTGTAAATATTACACTCTGTCAAATGCAACAGTATCCTGATTACTAAAGATTGATATAGACAGCTATGATGCTGATCTGAGCGGTTGACCTCCAAATACCCTCATGAACCATTTGTCTTATAGTTCGACATATATGGTATCTTTATTTTGCTTTTTATCTATTTATCTTATTTTTAATCTTTCATTTTTCAACCTCATTGTGCCTGAATTTCTTTTGTAGGAAGACCAAACATCAGGAACTTTTCAGTTCTTTGACCAACTGCTGTTTTTTTTTTTTTTTCTGGACAATTCCGATTTACTGATACTCCATTTGTTTTATCTCTAGGTATTATTAAAGATCCTCCTTTGGAAGGTAGCCATTGATTTTCAATTTTATGTGTTGAGCAGCTTATTTTGGCGTGGTCATTTTTAATCTCGCAGGCTTTTTAAGACTGTCAGCAGGACACGCCAACACTTCGGCTTTGAAATGTCGGCTTGGTGTGTTAACTGGTGGTTTTTAACTCTGCTTACCCCTCATTTTTTTTCTTTATCCCCCCAGACCTGTGGTTTCACTCCACCTGCCTTAACTAAAGAGTTATCATATATATATATATATATATATATATATATATATATATGTGTGTACATGAATGTAAAAAAATTTTTTTTTTCTGTATGTGTATGGGATTTTGAGAAGGTTAATTTTGTTTTGGACTATTGGGGTGGGAGAGTGAGTATTCATTTTTTTATTTTTAATTTGGGATTCCTTTCTCTTTCGGATAAATTCTAGTTCTTGTTAAGTCTATCTTGGGATTTTTTTTTCAAATTTTGGGTAAACAAATAGAAGAATTCTTATGACTTTTTCAAATGGCTTTAGTGTAATATTCAAAATTTTTTTTAAATGAAGAAAAAAAAATTTCCCTGTGGGCTATTCATAATTTTGGTTGCACTTAAAAAAATTTGTAACTTGGGAAAATTTATTTTGATTTCCCCCATAAAAAAAAAACTTTAAAAAATTAATTGAATCCTGCAAATGTTGATGTCCTGTTGTTTTTTTGTTTTTTTTTTTGTTTTTTTTTTGTTTTTTTTTCTATCCCAATCAGGTTGTTGCAAAATAATTTTTACCTTGGGTTTTACAAATGTTAATTTAACTCTTAAGTTCATAGACCACTTGTAATTGACAGTGGAAACTCTTAAATGAGTAGAATTTGAAATAATGGAACTTTTCTGTAAAATGAAGAAAATTCTTCAAATGAACAAAGGGAGATGATTTTGATCTATTGTTTCTCCTGTTGATAAAATTCAATCTTTTTTTTATGAATTCAAGAGTTAAAAATATTTACCAGCCGATTTTAATATGGAATTATTTTGCAACAAAACTGACTTGTATGTACAGATGTATATTTGTCTAATGTAGAAGTCCAGCTGAATACACCGAGCAGTCGTCGCAGCGTGTCCTACAACAGATACAAGTTGATACGAGACTGACAAACCGACAAATTTCCTTCTTTGTTCTTTCCTTTTTGCAGTCAAATCTACTGACAACCTGGAAATCCAACAGAAATGAACAAACGACTTTTTTCCTCTTTGACAAAGTTGCACCTGATTTTTTTTTTTTTTTTTTTTTCATTGAGATTTGGACCAAAGATCTTTGTTAATCTGAGCTCCGTCTTTTTTTTTTTTTTTCTTCAAACCTGAATGCCAAACAAATCTTTCAACTTCATTACTTCTTGCTAAAGAAGTTCAAAGATGTAAATGCATTTAGTATGTGTCTGTCCACACAATATCTCTAAAAGTTCTCTATGAACTTCAATGAAACTTTTGTGGAAGTGTGGGACAAGAGCTAAAGAAGGATTGAGTAAATTTTGGGGCGAATCCAGGAATTTTTTTTCCATTGATATTTTTCATATTTAGGTATGGAAATTCAATTGTCCAATATATAGAAAACCAAAACCTAAAGTCACTTCATCTGCATATTAGTTATATATAAACTGATTATCATTCATTTTTTAGTTAGTGTATGGTATTGACCGAGGCATGCACTCACTGAGTGATTTCTAGTAATGAAATCAGCTTAGTTTCAAGACTTAAAATTAAGGGAGCAAAACAAGATTTCTAAACCCCCTTGAAAAAATTCTTCTCAAAATTTGTACTTTTAAAACAATTCCCTCACAAATTTGGTTTAGCTGCACCGATGTCCAATTAGTACGAGTGGAAATCCAGGAAAAAATGGCGCATTGAATTAAAATGCAAATAATAAAAAATAAATATAGAGACTGTGAAATGAGAGCTTGGATTAGGGTTATTCCTGCTTTGAGGTTAGGGTATTGGTATTTTAATCAAATGTGCCATTTCTTCATATTTTTTTTCACTTGTGCCATTTTTTTACCAAGAATCGGAAGGCTACAAATGTCCGGAATAATTTTTAGCAACAATTTAATTTTTTTTTTAAAAGAATGAACCACATTGGTTGTTGGATTAATTTAAATTTCTTGGGTGTAGGTTCACTAAAATTATCGCTTCCTGTGTTACTTGTGCCGTGAAATAACTGAAAAGCCCTAAAAACTCGTAAACAGCTTGATTTTTATTTTTTTTTTTTTTTTTTCCTCCTAAAATATTAAAAATCTCATTCCTACACTGGCTTTCATTCTCAATTTAGCTTGACCTGTTTAGATAATGTCCAAAAACATGTATTTTTTTTTTTTACCCTGATCAACAATATTTTAATCTTAATTTCTAAATGTTTAGACTAAAAATTCTCAATGGATTCTGAAATTTGCCTCTTGGATCGGAGCTTAAGCTTGTACACTAATGCTTTTTATCGGACTAACAAACTGAATACCCTGATTTCTTTCAACTACATTATTCACCCCAACCCTTTTCTTCCTCTCTCCCGGAATTCGTTTACCAATTATTTATCAACACCTATTTTATGCGTGTAAGTGCGCTGAATTCTCGGTCAATCATTTATCTTTTGTGTAACTGATTTTCTCTCCCCTTTCAGATCACAGAGGTTACATTGAGCCTCTCCAAAGACCATCGGATACCCTAACAGAATTCCATCCGCAAGGACCAAATGAAGAAGTCGAATATTTCTTTGCCTCAGACGCCAGGTGAGACTTTGTTCTATCCTTTTCTATATGTATGTGTGGTTTTTTCTGGTGTTCCAACACACCTGGCCATACCTTTTTGTTTATAGACTTGAAAATTGGTATCAATACTCTACTAGACCCCCCCCCCCTCTAAAAATTATTTTGGGAGGTTTGGGAAATTTAGGGTTTTTTTTTTACTTTTTTGGACTTCATTTTCACAGTCTTTTTAATTTGTTTTTGTGTTCTAGTGCTCTTAGTTTACCATCTACAGACTTGAGAATTAGCATCAGTACTTCACTGGACCCCTTCTAAAAATGATTTTGGGAGGTTTGGGAAATTTGGGTTTGTTTTTTTTTTTGTTTTTTTTTTTTTTACTTTTTTGGACTTCATTTTCACAGGCTTTTAAATTTGTTTTTGTGTTCCACTACTCTTAGCCATACAGTCTACAGACTTGAAAATTAGCATCAGTACTTCACTGGACCCCTTCTAAAAATTTTCTTTTTCAATTTTTGGTAAAAAAGCTTTTGACTTTTCTGGGGCCTTATTTTGATGCAATCCAGAATCTAGATGTTTTTTTAACTCTATTTTAAATTTTTTTTCTGGAAGATGCCAATGATGTCATAAATAGCATTTATCCTGACCATATTTATTCTTTGAAGGAATTTTTTTTTACGCTACAGTTGTTCGATTATTGACTGTGATGGCAAGTACTCCTTATGAAATCCAAAGAAATTTTCTCTTCTCTTAACCCTCCTCCCTACTAAGTTTTCAAGGGTAGGTTCAATTCACATTGTAAGTTTGTGTTAGATTGGTCCTATAGTCTGTGTCTAGTTTTTTGAATTCAGATCTTTTCGGTGATCACCGCCCAAAGAAGGCGAGAGAAGCAACTTATTCATTGATCCCCCTCTTTTTTTTCCAATTTTCCCACGGATCACCCTAACACTGCATGCTGCCAAAAGACATTGGTCACATGATGGTTTCTATTGACTGACTAACCAGACTTGTTTTTTTTTTCCCTTCTCTTCTTAGTGCTATAATAGAACACACAAACAAAGTGATCTTCTTGGAAGATGACGATGTTGCCGCAGTGACTGATGGATGCCTTACAATTCACCGAATGAAACGCAGCCTCGATGACTCTACCGTCCGTGCAGTGACAACCCTGAAGATGGAAATTCAGCAGATCATGAAAGGTTTTTTGATTACTCAGTATAGTCAGTTGTGTTGTCAATTCCTAGAATACTTTCATACAATAGAGATTTCTCGTAGCCTTAAAACCAGCTAGTGATTATCTCCCTTTTTTCTTTTTTTTTTTTCCAAGAACGGAAAAACACTGACATGCTAGATTTTAAATGCAGCCCACAAATAAAATAAATAAAAACAACTTTATTTCCAATGTTTCACACTCGACCACTCAGTGTTAAAAACTGAACAAATAAAAGCAATTTAACAATTGAATTTATTTAAAGCAATAACAATCTGTTTTTCTTTCAAGGGGGAGATAATTATTAATTTCTAAATGCCGGAATGTGTTGACAAGCAGCCAGACATTCCATGGCCATTTTTGATTGCTGAAAGTGGCTATTTTTGCCTCTAGTTGTGAGGAAATTGTTAAAGTTTGGCAGAAGTTACTGACAGATAGCACTAATAATAGGCTGTAATTGGCAGAATTTTTTTTTTCTCAGATAGTTTTAGATGATGGATCTATTTTTGATAATCTATATTTTTCAGATAAAAGATCTGTTTTAAATAAGACCTATTTTTTTTTTTTTTTTTTTTTTTAAATCAATTTTATAAGATAGTTTTAGATGAAAGAACTAATCATTGTAAAAGATCCGTTTTTTTTGGGGGGGGGTCAGATATTTATAGATGAAGGATTTATTTTAGATTTTTTTTTTTTTTTTTTTTTTTTTTTTTTCCCAGGTAATTTTTGATGAGAGGTTTTGGGGTTTTTTTTTTCCAGATGACTTCAGATAAAAGATCTGTTTTTCATTTTTTTTCTTTAGATCTATTTTGGTATATCTCTGAATTTTTGAGATGAGGTATTATTATTATTTCTATTAATATTCGGACCATCCTCATCTTGGTTGTTTTTCATACAACGTTTCGGCCGTAGGATCGAACCTAGAACCATCAGATTACTTCACAGTAATTTGTCTGATGCTGTAACCACTGCGCTATGTGTCCACATGGACACATAGCGCAGTGGTTACAGCATCAGACAAATTACTGTAAAGTAATCTGATGGTTCTAGGTTCGATCCTAGTGTGAGACAATATAACAATACTACTAATGCTAAGAGGGGAGTACGGTCAATATTCCCCCGTCGGATAAATAAAGGGTTCGGTTCGTTACTTCCCTAAATCTACCAGATGATACCTGACGAAGGCCGTAGAGTGCAACGGCCGAAACGTATGAAAAACAACCAAGATGAGGATGGTCCGAATATTAATAGAAATAGATCTATTTTCTCTAAGATAGTTTTAGATAAAAGATCTACTTTTTCTAGACCATTAGTTCTGATGCACACATGAGCTCCAGTGATTCGTTCATGCGAGGTATGGGTTTTAAAGATTTCTCCGATCCCGTGTGATCTGTAAAAGAAACTTTTGTGAACAATTGTTAGTACTTTGCCTTTGTTTTGCAGGAAACTATGATTCTTTCATGCAAAAAGAAATCTTCGAACAACCAGAGTCCGTAGTGAATACTATGCGAGGCAGGGTCAACTTTGACTCCAATCAAGTGGTCCTGGGGGGCATCAAAGATTTTATGATGGAAATTCGAAGGTGTCGGAGATTACTATTCATTGCCTGTGGAACGAGCTACCACAGTGCCCTTGCCGTGAGTGTCTTTGCATCTTCTGCCCTTTCTTGATCGAGTAAGCACCCACACTTCTGGGTCTTAATAGTA
>OY735241.1:4050849-4115849 GCA_963457665.1 Thysanoteuthis rhombus
TCTCTCTCTTTTTCTCTTGCCTTTTTTTCTCTCTCTTTTTCTCTTGCCTTTTTTTCTCTCTCTTTTTCTCTTGCCTTTTTTTCTCTCTCTTTTTCTCTTGCCTTTTTTTCTCTCTCTTTTTCTCTTGCCTTTTTTCTCTCTTTTTCTCTTGCCTTTTTTTCTCTCTCTTTTTCTCTTACCTTTTTTTCTCTCTCTTTTTCTCTTACCTTTTTTTCTCTCTCTTTTTCTCTTGCCTTTTTTTCTCTCTCTTTTTCTCTTGCCTTTTTTTCTCTCTCTTTTTCTCTTGCCTTTTTTTCTCTCTCTTTTTCTCTTGCCTCTTTTTCTCTCTCTCTCTCTCTCTCTTTTTCTCTTGCCTTTTTTTCTCTCTCTTTTTCTCTTGCCTTTTTTTCTCTCTCTTTTTCTCTTGCCTTTTTTTCTCTCTCTTTTTCTCTTGCCTTTTTTTCTCTCTCTTTTTCTCTTGCCTTTTTTTCTCTCTCTTTTTCTCTTGCCTTTTTTTCTCTCTCTTTTTCTCTTGCCTTTTTTTCTCTCTCTTTTTCTCTTGCCTTTTTTTCTCTCTCTTTTTCTCTTGCCTTTTTTTCTCTCTCTTTTTCTCTTGCCTTTTTTTCTCTCTCTTTTTCTCTTGCCTTTTTTTCTCTCTCTTTTGCTCTTGCCTTTTTCTCTCTCTTTTGCTCTTGCCTTTTTTTCTCTCTCTTTTTCTCTTGCCTTTTTTTCTCTCTCTTTTGCTCTTGCCTTTTTTCTCTCTCTTTTGCTCTTGCCTTTTTTTCTCTCTCTTTTTCTCTTGCCTTTTTTTCTCTCTCTTTTGCTCTTGCCTTTTTTTCTCTCTCTTTTGCTCTTGCCTTTTTTTCTCTCTCTTTTTCTCTTGCCTTTTTTTCTCTCTCTTTTTCTCTTGCCTTTTTTTCTCTCTCTTTTTCTCTTGCCTTTTTTTCTCTCTCTTTTTCTCTTGCCTTTTTTTCTCTCTCTTTTTCTCTTGCCTTTTTTTCTCTCTCTTTTTCTCTTGCCTTTTTTTCTCTCTCTTTTTCTCTTGCCTCTTTTTCTCTCTCTTTTTCTCTTGCCTTTTTTTCTCTCTCTTTTTCTCTTGCCTTTTTTCTCTTGCCTTTCTCCTTTTTCTCTCTCTTTTTCTCTTGCCTTTTTTCTCTCTCTTTTTCTCTTGCCTTTTTTTCTCTCTCTTTTTCTCTTGCCTTTTTTTCTCTCTCTTTTTCTCTTGCCTTTTTTTCTCTCTCTTTTTCTCTTGCCTTTTTTTCTCTCTCTTTTTCTCTTGCCTTTTTTTCTCTCTCTTTTTCTCTTGCCTTTTTTTCTCTCTCTTTTTCTCTTGCCTTTTTTTCTCTCTCTTTTTCTCTTGCCTTTTTTTCTCTCTCTTTTTCTCTTGCCTTTTTTTCTCTCTCTTTTTCTCTTGCCTTTTTTTCTCTCTCTTTTTCTCTTGCCTTTTTTTCTCTCTCTTTTGCTCTTGCCTTTTTTTCTCTCTCTTTTGCTCTTGCCTTTTTTTCTCTCTCTTTTTCTCTTGCCTTTTTTTCTCTCTCTTTTCCCCTTGCCTTTTTTTCTCTCTCTTTTTCTCTTGCCTTTTTTTCTCTCTCTTTTTCTCTTGCCTTTTTTTCTCTCTCTTTTTCTCTTGCCTTTTTTTCTCTCTCTTTTTCTCTTGCCTTTTTTTCTCTCTCTTTTTCTCTTGCCTTTTTTTCTCTCTCTTTTTCTCTTGCCTTTTTTTCTCTCTCTTTTTCTCTTGCCTTTTTTTCTCTCTCTTTTTCTCTTGCCTTTTTTTCTCTCTCTCTCTCTCTCTTTTTCTCTTGCCTTTTTTTCTCTCTCTTTTTCTCTTTGCCTTTTTTTCTCTCTCTCTCTCTCTCTTGCCTTTTTCTCTCTCTCTCTCTCTTTCTCTTGCCTTTTTTTCTCTCTCTCTCTTTCTCTTGCCTTTTTTTCTCTCTCTCTCTTTCTCTTGCCTTTTTTTCTCTCTCTCTCTTTCTCTTGCCTTTTTTTCTCTCTCTCTCTCTCTTTCTCTTGCCTTTTTTTCTCTCTCTCTCTTTCTCTTGCCTTTTTTTCTCTCTCTCTCTTTCTCTTGCCTTTTTTTCTCTCTCTCTCTCTTTCTCTTGCCTTTTTCTCTCTCTCTCTCTCTTTCTCTTGCCTTTTTTTCTCTCTCTCTCTCTTTCTCTTGCCTTTTTTTCTCTCTCTCTCTCTCTTTCTCTTGCCTTTTTTTCTCTCTCTCTCTCTTTCTCTTGCCTTTTTTTCTCTCTCTCTCTCTTTCTCTTGCCTTTTTTTCTCTCTCTCTCTCTTTCTCTTGCCTTTTTTTTCTCTCTCTCTCTCTTTCTCTTGCCTTTTTTTTCTCTCTCTCTCTCTTTCTCTTGCCTTTTTTTTCTCTCTCTCTCTCTTTCTCTTGCCTTTTTTTCTCTCTCTCTCTCTCTCTCTTTCTCTTGCCTTTTTTCTTCTCTCTCTCTCTCTCTCTCTCTTTCTCTTGCCTTTTTTTCTCTCTCTCTCTCTCTCTCTTTCTCTTGCCTTTTTTTCTCTCTCTCTCTCTCTTTCTCTTGCCTTTTTTTCTCTCTCTCTCTCTTTCTCTTGCCTTTTTTTCTCTCTCTCTCTCTCTTTCTCTTGCCTTTTTTTCTCTCTCTCTCTCTCTTTCTCTTGCCTTTTTTTCTCTCTCTCTCTCTCTCTTTCTCTTGCCTTTTTTTCTCTCTCTCTCTCTCTCTTTCTCTTGCCTTTTTTTCTCTCTCCCCTTAAATTCCATTGTCTGACAAATACAATATAATAAATTAAACTTCAAGAGTTTAACAATAAGCAATGCTAAATCAAGCTACACGGCTTTTATATCTTGACAATAGATCCATCACTCAATTGGCTTGGTGGGAGAAAATCTTGTCGTATTAGAGTTTTCTCCCCTTCTCTTGATGTCACTACTAACAAGATTCACACCAGGGTTTCTTAACCATTTTTTTCCCCTATTGCCCTCCTTTTAAGTTACTATTCCCCCCCCCCCCAATCTATAGCCCCTTTAGCCCGAATCCCTACCTTTGGATGATATTGCCCAGGTTACGAATGAGTGTTCTAGATTATCTAATGCTTTCAGCCAAATAAATACTCACACCAAGAGGTTTGACTGTACGAGCAAATCCTACCAAAGGATAATAGCTTTCCATTATACAATGTCTTATCTTGGCCAAATGAGTAAAATCCTTAAAAGATTGTTTACTGCAGATAACTGGAACTTCAGAATGACATAATCGTGCTTGCATAATGAAATAGTACATCATTAATTGAAAGAATTTTTCCAAATATATGTATGCCTGATTTTACGAACTCCCAGCTTTATCAATGTCCCAAGAAATTTTGAACTTGATGCACGTTACATCAGATTTCGTTTTTATTCAAGCTTTTTCTGTAGTGAATAATACTATTACAGGTTTGTATATGGCTGTCGAAAGAAAATGCATTCTTTCCTATGAATGATTATCCCTCCTTTTACGAACTCTTGGTTTAAGGAATGATGAAATAAGATTTCAAACTCAATGGATATTGTATAAAATTTTATTTTTGTTCACTTTGTACATGGTAAAAAGCTTTTCACGAGTGAATAGCTCTGTTAAAAGTTTGTATGTAAATGACTGTCGAAAGAAGATTCATTCTTTCCTATGAATAATTATACCTTCTTTTACAAACTTCCAGTGTTTCCAAACTATCATTAAGAACAAATTAGTTGGTGAATTACAAAATACCAGTAAACCCCGCCTTCACTAAGTGGGAATAGCTTCCCAATATTTTTTTATTCTACCAGCATAAAAAGAAATGAATGAAATGTGACAATCTTCCACCCTCTCTCAGGTCAACTTTAATCCCTACGGTGGAGATATTGCCCCCATTAAGAATGACTAATTCATACCAATGACTATTTCTCTACAGGCATATACAAGCCAGTTTATTTCTTTGGTAATGTTTGGTTTGATGATGTGCGAAGACAGAATCTCTATGCAATCACGGAGAAATGAAATCATCCAAGGTCTCAAAAAATTGCCTGGTAAGTAAATATGAACTTTTTTTTTTCCCTACTTCTTTTCACGAATTTCAATGCTAAAACCTTGACAACCATTTACCAGATGCATTTCATTTTGTTTCCCGAACTCTTCCATATATTTCAGCAGATAAATCCTCAAATTGTCCAGTTAATCTGGAATAGGAAATAAAACAATTTATCCAAGTTATTCTTAAAGTTTTTTATACTTGTGCTATTATTGAAACTACCAAAATTCAACTTTTTTTAACGAAGAGAAACTTGAGGAATTTTTAAATTTTAGTCAATTAATTTCTTTATGTCCTTAGTAAAAACTGGATTTTTTTTTTCTTTTACTTCTCCAGAGGATATTAAGGAAGTCTTGAAATTGGACCAAAAGATTCGTGCTCTTTCTGAAGAGCTTTATAAACAGAAATCCCTTTTGGTCATGGGGCGTGGATATAATTTCTCTACCTGCTTGGAAGGAGCTCTGGTAAGGTTTTATATTTTTTTTCAATTTATTTACTAGAACAGTATCCATAAAAAATAACAGACATTTTTAGAACTGTCCACCAGAACTATTCTTGCCTATGTTTGTATCTTGGAGCCAGAGAACTGAAATTTTAACAATTACTCCTTATGTCTAGAACAATAGAAGTGCTGGTAGCTGATTGGTTAAGTGTCAAACTGGGTGAACAGAGTTCTAGCTCAAAGACTGGTAGTAATGTCTCCCAGCTATGAGTGAAATAGCGTATGTTGAAGTGAGTGAGACCACTTCAGGTGCTTGTTGCCTCCAAGTCTATTTCACTTGTCTCAAAACCTAAATGACCTCCAAGATATGTGAACCCCAAGCAGGGATGGTGGTTACCATAGCCAGGATAAGAGTACTCACTTACCACTTTTTTATATATCTAGAAAAAACGCTTTTGGTCAGGAAGGGTGTGGTTTGCAATATAAGTTTATGCAAAATTGGTCACTAGTGATTCAACAAAAGGTAAGAGAAGTAATTATGACATTTTTGTTTTAGTTTATTCATGAACATACAAAAATGATGGCAACCAAGTAAAATGGTTATCAGCAGCAGCCATTCGACCTACACCTGCTGCTTGCTTGGTTGGTTGCTAACTGGTAACTTAAATTCACCCAATTTTCATTCAGTGTAATGTTGGCCTAAAAGCTACAATACTCGCCTGCCTACCTGCAGGTTGAACATTTGAATAACTATAAATGATGGTTTTATCTTGTGTATTTGCTTTAGTGTGATGGAAATCAAACATAAAAAACAACTTTTATATGAAATTTCTTTTAATCTTTTTTTTCTTTTCTTACAAGCAAAGCTTGTAAAGGAATCTACGATTGTCTCAATTTTTGTAGTTCAGTTCAGTGGTTAGCTACCTACAGTTCTCTTGTTAATTCAGATTTACAACTTACATTGTGAATTGAAGGTCACTCCAATTAAAAACTTATTTTGGGTGGGGAATTTTGACAAGTGTTTTTTCTAGATATAAGTTCCATTGGTGGAATTTGCATACGTACGTATGTAGCCAAACACAGTTGCCTGGACAAAAAAGGTAGCAACAACCCAAAATTTAATTCTTTTAGAAACTGTCAACAAAGGTTTCTTCAGTTTTCATGTTGGTTTAGCTGGCTGGCTGGCTATGTATGTATCATGTATAAAGGCTGTAACAATAAAGCAAGAGGGCTGAAAAATGAAACATTTACATCTTATGTCTAGAAAGAACGCTTTGTTTTTTGGGGGTTTTTTGTGAGATTTTTTTCCTTTAACACCCCCCTTCTAAGTACAGTTTGTGTCTGCTTATTTGTTTATATCCAGACTTTTTTTAGTGATCACTACCCAACAAAAGGTAAGAGAAGTAAGAGTTCAGTCTTGAAAGTGTCCAGTCATTTTGAATATCTTGAGAACCAGTCGCGCAGCATTGTTGTAACTTGGCAACCAATCAGGAGGGACCTTACAGCACGTGTTAACAGGCACCTCTCTCTTGAGGTGACTCAGTCTGTCAATGAGCTTGTGTACTGTGTGACCATCACATTCACACTGAAAGAGCTTTGCCCATTTTTTTTTAGCAAACCATTGCATCCCTTCCAGTCTAGATTTGGCACCCTGTGTCTTCTGGTTTTTCACTTTTCGAAAAGAGATTTCGGACCATGAACAAGATTATTTTGAATGCAATGAGGTAACTGATGGCAATCATGAAAGAGGACTTTGCTGACTGTTTTGAAAGTGGAAGGGATGCCGTTATAAATGTGTGGTCGTAAAGGGGAGTACTTTGATGGGGACTAAGGCTACATTGCCGTAGATAAGTATGGAGTGTCTGGAAACTATCCAGCCATTTGATATCTACAAAAAATTGCTTATCAGGTAACGTTTCTCTCTTCTTGGTGATTCTAGATTTTGGCATCCAAGTTTTCCATAGGCAGTGGTAATTCAGTCAAGCAAAAAACCAGCAAGGATGAGAAAACTATTTCAAACTTTTCGAATTTGTTGAATATTTCAGGAACCATTAACCAAAACTGTTATCATAGGTTTCTTCAGTTTTGGGTTGGCTAGCTGGCAATGTATGTATTATACGTACAAGCTAATTTAAATGTTCTAATTATGTCTAGGAAAAACTTTTTTTTTTCTTTTTCTTAAACTTTTTCTTCTTTTTTCCTTTTTTTTTCTTCTTTTTTCCTTTTTTTTCCTTTTTTTTCCTTTTTTTTCTTCTTTTTCCTTTTTTTCTTCTTTTTCCTTTTTTTTTCTTCTTTTTCCTTTTTTTTCTTCTCTTTTCTTCTTTTTTCTTCTCTTTTCTTCTTTTTTCTTCTCTTTTCTTCTTTTTTCTTCTCTTTTCTTCTCTTTTCTTCTTTTTTCTTCTTTTTTCTTCTTTTTTCTTCCCTTTTCTTCTCTTTTCTTCTCTTTTCTTCTTTTTTCTTCTTTTTTCTTCTTTCTTTCAAATTCTATCCCCATAGTGGGTTTTTAGTTGGTGTTCAATTTGCAATTTAGGCTTATGCTAAAATGATCCCTTAGTTTGTATCCACTGTTTGTTTGTTATTCATTTATTTCATTTTTTTTTTTTTTTAAGTTCAGGCTTTTTTCTCTGCCCAACAGAAGGCAAGAGAAGTAACTTATCTATTGATCATTCTTTTTTTCTGATTTTTTTTTTTATAATTGATTACCCCCAACATGGTATGCTGCTAAAAAATATTCATCACATGACAGTTTCTAATCGAATGACTAATCAGACCTGTCTTTTATTTTTCATTTACATTCATTTTTTTCCCCTCCAGAAAATCAAGGAATTGACTTACATGCATTCAGAAGGTATCATGGCCGGAGAGTTGAAACATGGACCTCTTGCCCTCGTTGACAAAGCTATGCCTGTTATGATGATTGTGACCAGAGATAAAGTTTATTCTGTAAGTAAAGCTTCTGACGTATCTTTACCCCACACCGAATTTTTAGGGCTTTTTTTATTTTTTTTTTTAACTCCAAAACTTGAAATAGAATAGATATCTGTATTTTACGAACATGGATCACTCTAGCACCCACTTGTACTATGATTAATTACATAAAAAATTGGGTTACAGATTCTTCTCTTTATTTTATATATATATATATATATATTTCATAGGAATAGAGCGCTCTCGTGGATAGGGAATTTATGCGTAAATAAATATATTGCTTAAATTCAGCTTTACTGACCATCCAGTTCCATAGCTCAGAGGTAGGATATCGGCCTCCAGGCCTGAAGCGGAGGTTTCAATCCTGCCTCATGGTACTGGATGGGATAATAGAAAGTTTATAGCCACACTGAAGAAACAGCTGTCTGTGGATGACACAATAATATATATATATGTGTGTGTGTGTGTGTATGGGTGCTACTGGTCACATGTTAAGGACTACGACTTGGAGATGGACATGGGTACACCACTGAGCACTATCTAAAAACGTCTTTTGTATTTGTTTTTTAAAAATACCTTTCTGGGATCTCTATGGTCATTGTGGGACCAACAATAACCAAATATTGTGCTGTTTTTTTTTTTTTTTTTTATTTAGTTATAGTTTAGATAATTCTGGTACAGCGTTTCTTGCACGATCTGAGAAGGTGGTCTCAATCATAAATTGTAAAGTTTTATACCCTCTCACTCGCTTAATGTTAAAAACAGCCCACGAATTAAAAGAAATTTAAAAAACAGGATTTGGATTAGACTTTATTATCGATTGTAACCATGATAATAAATATCAATATGCTAATGAATAAGTGATTAAAAAATATAAACAAATGCTCAATGATAGAAAAATATCATTTGATAAAAAAAAAATAGTAATACATAATTAAATATTGCCAATTGCATATTGTCATGTATTAAGAAATGGATATAATACGACAGAATGATTATGAATTGCATTATATTTTATAGAAACTTATTTGAAATTATCTCCTGTCATTACACGGTTAATGTATCACTTGACTTAAACAGTGTATATGGAATAAAAAAATTTAAGAAAATGGGGCTGCTGCAGGAATCATAGCTGCTTCAACGTAGCGATTTTTTTTTCACCATTGAGCTAAGCAGTAGCTTGTAATGTAAAGCCCCGAATTCTCGTCTCTTTTCTCGGTCTACTTGTTTCTTTTCTTTTCAACGCAACGGTTATGTATCAAGAAATGGATGTATATGATCCGATAGAATGATTTTGTACATATGATCAATGCTTCTTCTCTCTTTGAGTATTTATGTCCTCGGTTACATTTTTAGGGGTACAACCTTGAAAGTTCACTTTATATCCTTAGGCACTGTTTAAAAAGACTTTTTTTTTTTTTCCTAATGCTTTTTTTTTCTGCTTGGGTCTCTATGATCATGTTGGACCAATAATGCTCAAATCTTGTGCTGGTATTTTTTTAGATAATTTTGAATTGATCTATCATTTTTTTTGATTTAAGATAATTAGTACATGCTCAAGTTATGGGGATTCATTTAGGGAAAGATATATGTATTCTTCTTGTGTTTTTAGTTCTGGTTTTAGAAGTCTGTCTTCATAGGGAAGGTTTCCAAGTTCTAGGACCATTTTCATTGCCCTTCTATGAATGTTGTCTAGTTCTGGAAGGATCCATCTTGACTCTTGACTTGAATTTCTTTGCAGAAATGTATGAATGCTCTTCAACAAGTTAAAGCCAGACACGTGAGTAAATTTGTCCAATTTGTTGAATTAAAATATAAAACAGTTAAATTTTTCCACTTCATTTTTAGATGCATCCAAACGCATCTCAATAAGATACTTTTTGATCAGTCAGTCAGTCAGGCTGTCCCGATTACGTTACTCAACAGAAAGAGGAAGGAAGGGAGAGGTGTGATGTCATTAAAACATACAACGTCATTAAAAGAGCATCTTTCTTGATCAAGTTATTTTTACGATATCATAATAGAACTTGCGAGGCAAAAACAGTAAAATAACGCCAAAAATGGCCACTTGACAATTTTTTCGAGATTCATAATTGCAGAATATATCACAATATTCTACAAGTATGTGAATCAATTGAATCAAAGAAAGACTACTTGCAATTCTTCCTCTCCCTCCTCCTCTTGATTCTACTACCATGGACAGTGGATGCAGCATTGAACTTATGGTTCTTGTTATTTATTAAACTCTCTTATTTTAGAATTATTTGCATTAGACAGATATTTTTAAATGTGTAAGCAGATTCAAACTTTGGAAATACAGTAAACCCTTGTTTTAGCAAACTATCTGAATTTAATTTACCGACGCTTGCCCGTCGTTTGGTAAATAAGTCCAGTAGTTCACCGCATTTAACAAAAAAACGGTCCAAAGGCATTTTGATTGCCCCCTCATTCATTTTTCGACCTTATCTTCTAGTTTCGTCCCCGGAGACAATAACCAAATTTAAAAGCAATGGGAGAAATATAAGCAAAAAGCAGTGCAATAATTACTAAATGAAAAGTGTTTTGTTGTGAATGAGTATCCAAGGAGACTACGCCTTAATTAAGCAGGCATGTGCTAGAACCGTCAGCCCCAATGTGTCCCTTCAGTCTTGGCACATACCAGATTGGTGATCGGTTCTCGTATTAATTGAACTTGGTTCAGTAAATAAGAAGAAAGGCCGTTATGGTCCATGTTTTTGCCAAATTTATCAAATTTTGTTCAAGGAATCCAAACTGGTCGGTTCAAATGGATCCACAAATCCATTAAAGGCGAAATTCATTATATCAAGGTCCGTTATAGCAAGGGTCTACTGTATTATTATTAGGATGGGAAAAAAAAGTCATATTTGGTCAACTTATCACTTACTTTTGCCTCTATCTAATGGAAAAAATCTGCCCACACACAATAGTGGGGTCCAATAATTAAGATAAAAAAAGCTATTCCCTCCCAAGTTGATTTTTTTTTTTAATTTTTTTTTCTTTTTTTTTTTTCAAGGCCAGACATACATGGAAAATCTCTTACAAAATTATAGTTTTGAAGTCTTTCTTTGAATTTTTCAAGTTTTTCGTATGAACAGTCTGTTGCTAATTATATTTACAAGCTACCATGATGTATTAAAATGAACTTTTTAAAGATAAATTGCACAACTTTATCCAAAGTTATTTTAAATCAAATTGTTTATTTAATTGTTTTATATCAAAATAATTTTTAGATGATCAGTCCCATGACACAAAACTGTTGAAGAACTGTCAGTTATAATTGTTTTAAAACTGCTAACGCCATTAATTTATCTAGTTTTTGTCTTCAAAATAGTCTTTAAATAAAAAGAAATTAATTTGCCAAGAGCTATATGAAGTTATTGTTTGTTTTTTAGTTTTTTTAAATGACATGCTCTTTAATCTTTCTTTTTTCTCTTTTCAACCTTGAATATCTGCATTAATTCATATAAATGCAGGGCAATTTATTCAAACATAGCCTATTTCAACTTCAACAACATGATTTAAGCTCCATTTTAGTCTTGTGTTTGCAAAATATATCATCTAGATGAGATTTTAGAACAATTTGTATCCAGTGTCCATGTTTTCCAAGCAGATAAACAATTTTAAGGGATCATTTTCATGTCTACCCTGAAAATTGAAAAAAAAATTATTCGAAGGGAATAAGTTCTTGTCATAATCATTGGACCCCACTATTGTATATGTGTCAAAAAAATCTTTAAAATGTTTTAATATCCATTGTTTTTAAAAAAGATTTTAAATAGTAATTTTAATCTTTTGAATCTATATTCACATGACAATCTAAGAGCTCACCAAGTAATAGAATCATTGAAGTTCATATCTCTAATACTTTGGTAATTTTTTAAACCTCCATCTTAAAACTCAAAATATCTTTCTTAAATGTATTACCATCCAATTCTTTTAAAAAATAATCAAATTGAAGTCTTTAAATCCTTGAATTTATAACTTTGAGGCCTATTTAAAATTGGCCAATTGAGAAAAACATAAAATTCATGTCATTTTAATTCCTAAGTAAATTTTTAACATTTTTCTTCAAAACTTTGAGAATATTCATAATTTGTACAAATTTGATAAAATCTTTCATGAATGTTGATCAAAGTTGAGGTGCTCGGTGCAAAATGTTCAATTTTTATTCTATCCAAATAAAATATAAATACCTTCAATCTCTCAGATCATAACTACTGTAATGAGTTCGAGCCTGTTTAGCTGCTCTCCCTATAGTGGCCTTCTGCCAAAATAAGCTAAATAAATGTGTAATATAAAGTGATTCATTTAGTTGCAGATTTCCCATTTGAGTACTGATTTTCAAGGCAGACAGGCCCTCATTCTATGTGGCCTTGTGCTGAACTAAGCTTATATCTATCTATCTGAATATCTATTTTTTTCTTTGTGGCAAATGTATGAATTTTCCATCCAAATTTTCTTGTGAAAACTAAGAATCATGCACATTTATGATAAGACAATCATGACCCCTGCCTATAAAAAACGTGACCAAAATAAAGGAAGGTGACGACAAACTCTGAACAAGAAATTTGTAACCTCTCAGTCAATCTGAAAACGATGTTGACTAACATTGTCGAAAAATTTGCTAAAAAAAACAAACAGTCAATACGTTTGCTGCAAAGAAAAAATATATATCTAATATTTCTGTGCTTTAAATGGCGTTTCAAAAAAAAAAAGAAAAAAATCTATCCATCAGTTATTATTATTAGTTATAACGTAATATTATTAGATGTAATATTTTTGATACAACAATAATCTTTAAATATCATCAATTCATTCTTGGATGAAGAACTGAGACACCATTATCAACTTGGACTAGCTTTTCACCTCCATTCCAGTCTTCAGGTAGTTTTTATCACAACTCCGAATCGGACTGTTTTTCTACGGCAACTATTAAAACGCACAATCGGAAAATGAAGAGTAAGCCCACGTAAGGACCAAACTCTCACCCTCTGACCAAAAGGGGTCCAGTATACGCCTGGCCGCTTTCAACCATTCAGCCAGTGTGAAAGGATGTAATGTAAGGAGTTAGATTTAAGGGGTAAAATCAGCTTCCGTCTAACTATAAAGTCTCCCTGACTGTATGGCTGAAAGCCGTCAAGGATATGCTGGACACCCTCTGGCTAGAGGTTGAGAGTTTGATTCTCACGTCAGGATGAAGGTGAAAAGCTAGTCTTAGTTGATAATGATGGATTATTGTGTTGTAATTCCAGTTTTTGTTCGATATCAAATTGTTCAGAAACTCTAAAATTCTAAATGACTTCGCAATGTTTTGATAGTTTTGAGTTGAACATTTTGCACCTCACACACCGAATTTTGAACTTTGATCTTTGACCTTTTGTTGATCTGTCTTTGACCCTTCACCTCTGTCCTCTTCTGCCTTTCCTTGCATGTTCCTCAGATTTTATTAGTTTTCTCGCCTGAATGTGTACGTGTTTTGCCAAAAGTCTTCAACCTCAAATTTTTTTTTTTTTTTTTTTTTTTTTTTTTTTTCGCTTCGTATTTTTTGTCTTTCCACACTTCTCCTGTTCATTTATCTCAAATTTCGGTCACTTTAACCCCTGACCCCCCCCTCTCCCCCAAGGGGTCATTTGAACATCATCCCCCCCCCTACTTAAGATTTGGCAATCGGATATCCTGACCCCCATGGATCAGTCCTTCACATTCAGCGTGAGGAGGTTTGAAAGTTAGCACCTTATAGTCAACGAAGGAAAAAAAAAACGGTGCTTTACAATTCATGTAATCCCAACTTGAAGTACTGATATAAAAAGATGGTATTATCCTTTGCAGGTAACAAGGTTGCTGCTAAGATATATTCCAAACATATCCTTCCCCTGGAAAGGTTGCAACAGACCTCCATGCTAACCCCTAAACTAGTCTTGAGGGGGATGATGTTAAAGTGGTCCTTAAATATTTCACTTACCATTCAATTTTTAAAAAAATATTATAGTTAAAGGAAAAAAAAACACTTGATTGTTATGATTAGAACGAGTTTTAGTAGTCCTTAATATATTAATCATTGTGTAGAGTTCAGTCAGATTATTTTCTTGTAATGTTCATTGATTCACGACATTTTGGTCGTGTACTCTCTGGCCCTCATCAGTCGTTCTTTGTTCTTGAAGGTGGAATCATACTCAACCTGACACGTCACATCTGGGGGGGGGGTATTCATCATATATATATATTATATATTATTATATATATCATATATTATTATATATATTATATACTATTATATATATTATATATTATTATATATATTATATATTATTATATATATTATATATTATTATATATATTATATATTATTATATATATTATATATTATTATATATATTATATATTATTATATATATTATATATTATTATATATATTATATATTATTATATATATTATATATTATTATATATATTATATATTATTATATATATTATATATTATTATATATATTATATATTATTATATATATTATATATTATTATATATATTATATATATATATATATATATATATATATATGAGAATGAAATTATCATTTCATAAGATCATCTGTTTACAAATGGAATTTCTTTAATTCATTTCAAGGTTTCACCAGTGCATACCACACTTATCAAAAAAATATAATTGATATACTGTAGATAGTGTTTTTATGGGTTTCGTGTCTTCGTAATTCACACCAATACTGTTTTTTTTTAATATGAATTATAAATTGCGTTATGTTTTATGGAAACATATTTTGAAATGATCTCCTGTCATCACACGGTTAATTAATCTCTCAGCTTTGACAAATTGTTTATTCTGTTTACATTGTCTAGGCTGAGTGTTACGTCAACAGTGTAATGACAGGAGATCATTTCAAAATCAGTTTCTACATAATATAACGCAATTTGTTATTCATTCTGTCGGATCACATATATTCTAATTTTCAATGTTTAGTGTTAAAAGTTTTCTAGACTTTATATATGACTTTATACATAAAAATGTGACAGGTTGAGTATCAGCATGTGTTCTACAAAATGATTCCACTTTCAAGAACAAAGGTCATCTGACGGAGACCAGAGTGTACACGGCCGAATCATTATAAATCGATGGACGTATAGACGAGGAAAATAGTTCGGCCATACCATACAGAATAATTGATACATCCCATCTGACAAAATTCAGACGATGTCCCTACAGTCGTTTGCTCTGGTGTTGCGTGACGCACAAAGCAATGACTTTATATATATTTTCTCGAACAGTCCATGGAGACCAAACCATTACTTGTAACAATCGTTGGTTTTTATGGGGTCAGTGTTCTAACCCAGTGCCCAAGATTAACTGCCTTACAGGGCTAAAGGATTCCAACTGCCCCACTGTTCATCCATGGCTGGGATGAGGAAGATGGATTCATGCTTTCCCCAAGGGCATATGTGCAAAGTGAACACAATATGTCTCATCTAGATTTTGAACTCCATTCTTCTTGCTATTAACTATTAGGCTACCCACAGGCAACTCCCCAAGGTGCTTACAGTGTTGCCAATTTAGTGCTTTCTGCGTTAGATTCGGCATGTTTTTTGTTTTGGCAGTGCAAAAATCCAGCATTTAGCTCCTTTTTTTTTTTTTTTTTTTTTTTTTTTTTTTAAAGCCATTTTAGCCATATATAACTATTTTCAGCTATTAATAATGGCCATATAATAGCTAACACTGTTTTATAGCACATTTTGGCGATTTTTGATGCTTGTTTTAGATCGATTTAGTGCAAAAAATTCTTGAGTTGGCGACACTTGGTGCCTGAATTTTAATATTCCGATAAATTTCTAAAAAATTTACAGGACATATATATATATTAATATAATATATATAATCTCAACAGTCATAGAAACCTTGGGATATGTGTCCAAGGAGCCTCAAAAAGGGTCCAACAATGAATTGTTGGATATTGTCTATTGTTATAACTTTTCCCATAATTCCTTTTCTGTCAAACTCCTGAGTTTTGACTTCATTCTCTTCTCCTAACAACAATAACAATTTCAGACTTCTGGTTAAGACTAAAAAAAAAAAAGTTTAAAATGATGGATAGAGAGAGAAGGGAAATGAGACAGATTCTATTCCTATGTCATCAATCAATGAAAGGAAGAAAGAAAGAAAGAGGGAAAGATAGAAAGAAAGAGAGAGAAAGAAAAAGAAAGAAATAGAAAATGGATGCTAAATTGCCTCAAATTATATCTAGAATTATCTAGATTTTCATGATATTTATCTAGAAAAATGTCTAGATATGATTTTTATGAAGTCCCCTTTCGTGGCTGTATTTAAAAATGTTTTTACAGAAATTAAAATATTTTAAAAAATCATAAGCTTCTATCATAGTGGAGTTAGACCTTGGAACCACCAGTCTTTTCATAGATTGCAAAAGACCCCTCCCCCATCATTTATTGGTTGAATATGACGCGGGGAATTGAACTGAATACCTTTATTATTTTATAATTGACTGTGGAACTCTTCAATGAATTGAACATAAAAAATTGGAAATATGTTCATCATCATCAGTCTTTTAGCATCCGTCGTTGGACATAGACCTTCCCCAGGATTTGCCACACTTCTCTATCATGGGCGTCACGGAGCCAGTACTTCCTGAACTTGTCTAGCTCGTCTCTCCATCTAACATTTTGCCGGCCTCAGTTGCGCATGTGGTCTCGGGGAATCCATGTTGTGAGTCGTGATGTCCATCGATTGTCAGCCATTCTTGCAACATGGCCAGCCCACCGCCATTTGAGATTTTTTATGGATTCTATGATGTCTCTAACTCTTGTCTTTTCCCGGATGTGCTGTGCTGTTTTGTGGTCTCTCCATGTGAGGCCCAGCATTATTCTTTCATGTGCACGTTGCATGGTTCTCAGCTTACGGGTCTGTCTCTTGGATAGGTTCCATGTTTCAGCTCCATAAGTGACTATTGGGAGGATGCATTGGTTGTACACCCTTCTCTTTAGGATTAATAGGGGTGATCAATTGAAGAAAGGGATGGTCAATGAATAAGTTATTTGTATCACCTTTCGTTGGATCATTAAAAACACACCTGGGTATAAACTTGTGATCAATCAAGCATAAACATATATGGTAGATTGAACCTCCCCCTAAAAACCTATTTTGGGGGTAATTTTGAAAAAAAGAAACAAAAAGCATTTTTTCATGACATGAGGAGTCAGTTCAAATTTTCAGCCCTCTAGCTCGATTGGAGCTGCTTATATGCGGAATACATACATGCATAGCCAGCCAAACCAGCTTAGAAAACTGAAAAAACCTTTGTTGATGATTTCTAAAAATTCACCAAATGGTCAAAAAGAGATAATTTCAATCAGGCATTATTTCTCTTGATTATGGCATTTAATCTTTATTTTTATGAATTTGCGTCAAGCCACAACTTTAAATCATCAAACTGTATCTCTTGTGATTCCATTAAACTCAAAGGTAAACACTCAAGTTTACTCGCATGAACTCCTAAGTTCACTGAAGCATTCCAGTTCACATTCTTGAAAGAATGCAATTCCAAGGACCGAGACTTGCGCAAAGACCACTGAAAGGTTGAAACCGGGATCGTCATTATAGCCCAAATGATATTACCAGGGGTAATGGAATTTCGGGTTTGAAGATTCTGTCATTGTTCTCGATCACAACAGCTATAGGAAAAAATAGAAAAAAATTCACCTGGTAGTTGAAGGGTTAGGGGTTTATTCTAATGAACAATCTCCTTTGACTATCATTTTTTTATTTCAATGAATTTAAGTGTTAAAGATATTTTCATGAAGTTTAAAAAAAAAAAATACTTCTATTGCTAAGAGGGGAGTGTGGTCTATATACCCCCGTTGGTTAAATAAAGGGTTCGGTTCGTTACTTCCCCCACACCTATCAGATGATACCTGATGAAGGCCATAAAGTACAACGGACGAAACGTTGTATGGAAAACAACCAAGATGAGGATAGTCCGAACAATAATAGAGATAAGTTTGATCTCAGCGTATAAACAAAAGCAAGAGGGACTTTTTTCTTTCTTTCTTTCTCTCTCTCTCTCTTTCTCCCGAAAGCCGAGATTGTCCGATTGTCCGTCTGCTTCTGTTAGCCTTTATTCCTATTAGTTTTGCATGTCTAGCTTCGTATGCTTGATGTTTTTCGCCTCGTCCTGTCTTATAGGGAGACCTGATTATCATTTGCAACACTGGGGACCATGAGACCCAGAGCTATGTGGACAAATCCATTGCAGTACCTTGTACGATTGACTGCCTTCAAGGCATCCTCACCATTATTCCTCTACAACTTCTATCTCTACATATTGCTGAAAAACGGAAGTGTGATGTAAGCATGCAAACATTTTCCATCTGTGATTCTCCTTCCTCCTCCTCCTTCCTTGTTGCATGGTTTGTATACTCGACGGCATGACCTTTTTTTTTTTTTTTTTTTTTTTTTTTTCTTCCCTCCTCCTCCTCCATGGAAATCGAGGACGCAGGTCTCAAAATCCGGAAAGACCAGACTAAAGATTGCTGAACGAATCCATTAACAAAATGATTTTTCGTGGAAAGTACAAAATTTCCGAATCGAACTTTGCAATTTAGAAATAAAATGCAGAGGAAGAGAAAGAAAAATACTTCCGAAAATTTGAGACTAGTGAAGCCATTATTTGAAGAGTGAAAAGCAAAGTGAAGAGAGTGGTTCCTAGACGCCATTTTTAATAAGCGCCATTTTAAGAAATAAGTGTTGAATTAAATTAAAAACCAAATACTGGATTTCGATTCTTAATTCCGTTATAACCTTTTTATGTACATGCAGTCAATGGGATTTTGATAGGATGAAATATTCAAAACAAAAATTTAATTTTTTATTTAATTGAACACATTTATTTTTAATGGTATTTATCACATTTTGGAACCACACTCTTGAAATCTCTGCTTGAATTTCTGAAATGAAGAATTATCATTCATTGATTTATTCAGACTATTATCCTCATCTTGATTGTTTTGAGGGGAAAAAAAATCTCAAAAAAAAATGCCAAGAGGGGGATAATTTTGGTCAGAAGTTATACCTCTTTCGAATTCGTTTTAATGAATTTAAGAGTTAAAGCGATCATTTAGTCCTTGAAATCTTGTCCGGTTTATTTTGACTTCTGCGGCCTTCTAATCCATTTAATATTTCTTTTTCCTCCTCCGAAAGAAGAAAAACATTTGAGCTGCAGTTTGTGGTGCAAATTTTCATTTGGTCGCTGACTGTTGCTGTTCTAGGGTCGCCCGATAGTCGTCTGCAACCAACATGATGAAGAGACTCGTAAACTTGCCTATAAACCAGTTGAGGTTCCCCACACTGTCGATTGCCTGCAAGGTGTGCTAACAGTCATCCCTATGCAACTGCTCTCCTACCATATCGCACTCAAACGAGGATATGACGTAAGCCAGAATCCATCAGCTGAAATTTCCGCCACTTGCGTGGATTTTATCTACTTAACAAAAAAAGATGTTTTTTTGTTTATTTCATTTTTAAAACTAACATCTGTTTGAATTTCAGATCTTCAAATTTGAAAAAAAAAGGCAACCTTATATTTAGACTTATCAATTTAAAAAAAAAACAAAACGTAATTTTCAATTATATATATACAGAGGAAGCCACTTATGATGACTTTAGGACCAGCTGATAACATTAAGCAAAGAAAATAAATATTAGAATGATTTATATTCATTATCAAAAATCTATATTCATTCATAAAAATTCATTACATCAAGTTTATTGTTATAGATAATCGTACTTGATAAAAAATCATGAATTGATTCATTTTAAATAAAGTGTTTTGGGCTGACTAATTTTGATGACGAGAACAGTTTGATAACATTATTTATGATTATAATAAATAGATTTCTCTGTATATATATATTTTTTTTAAATTGGTAAGTAATCTAAGCAATTGTTGAACAAATTCAGCAGAAAAAATCTTGACTTTTCTGCCCCAAAACATTTTAATTCATCCTTATTCTAATCTACTAAAATTGTCTTCTAAATTTCCCCATGATTTTCAAACAGTTCAAAGATTTAATCTCCTGTACATTGTTAGATGAATCTCCAACATATTTCTTGATAAATCTTGTACTTGGAGAGAATGAATGTTGGGCTTACAATCCTTTACAGGATTGAAGGGCCCAGAGTCACCAGAATTGGCCCGGGGGGGGGGGTATTCCCAAGCCTTAGAGACTTGACCAAAACAGGCATTGGCTGGCCTCGAGAGATGGGTGATTCCAGTGTCAAGAGGCTGGTATTGAACATCTGCCTCTAGGTTCACTTGATTTCCAAATTCAATGCTATTTGTCCAATGCCTGCTTCGAGTTAGTTTCTGAGATAAAACTGGGATTATCTCCCTTTCTGGCCACATCTGGCAACCCTGGAAAGACTTATAGCCCTGATCAGGAGTTTTTGAAATAATCATTCCATCTCTCCCGAATTTGATCCATGAAAAACTAATTTTACTAATCGTGTAAATTTTAAAACCTGTTTGATTTTTAATCCAAAAGTTTGAGTCAACTTTTTAAATATTTGATGTTAATGTGCATTACTCTTAAGATTTAAAACATGATAATTGCATTATTCAACGAAATTCTTACATTCAGAAAATCTTCAGAAATCATTTGAAAAAATATTTGGAGGAGTATAACATGGAAGAAGTTTTAAAATTTACATGAATTACTTTTAGCATAAAGTACATCAGATTTTGAAAGTAATTCCTCCAAAATATCTAAATAAAAACTTTTATTTGGTCAACTGTCAAGTTGGTAAATACTATTTTGGATTAGAAATCTTAGCTATTTGATCATCTACAAGTGAAATCTCATTATTACTGAATGTCATTTGGAAGATATTCATAGCATTTTGTGTGTGTGTGTCTCTCTCTCTCTAATACTCTCTTTGTATTTGTCTTGTGAGGGTTTTGGTATTTGTGAGTGTGTGTGGATGGGTATCTCTCTTCCTCTCTGTCCTTCTCTCTGTCACTGTGTGTGTGTGTGTGTGTGTGTCTGTCTGTCTCTCTCTTTTACTCAGTCTTTCTGTGTGTAACACTCTATCATGCTCTCTGACCGTGCATCTTTGTATCTCTCTGTGTGCATCTCTCTATCTCTCTCTCTGTCTCTCTCTCTCTCTATCTCTCTCTGTCTCTCTCTCTCTCTATCTCTTTCTTTCTCTCTGAGCCTCTCTGTATCTCTCTTTCTCTCTGAGCCTCTCTGTATCTCTCTCTGAGCCTCTCTGAGCCTCTCTGTATCTCTCTCTCTCTCTGGGCCTCTCTGTATCTCTCTCTCTCTCTCTGAGCCTCTCTGTATCTCTGTATCTCTCTCTCTGTATCTCTCTCTCTGTATCTCTCTCTCTGTATCTCTCTCTCTGTATCTCTCTCTCTGTATCTCTCTGTATCTCTCTCTCTCTGAGCCTCTCTGTATCTCTCTCTCTCTGAGCCTCTCTGTATCTCTCTCTCTCTGAACCTCTCTGTATCTCTCTCTCTCTGAACCTCTCTGTATCTCTCTCTCTCTGAACCTCTCTGTATCTCTCTCTCTCTGAACCTCTCTGTATCTCTCTCTCTCTGAACCTCTCTGTATCTCTCTCTGAACCTCTCTGTATCTCTCTCTCTCTGAACCTCTCTGTATCTCTCTCTCTCTGAACCTCTCTGTATCTCTCTCTCTCTGAACCTCTCTGTATCTCTCTCTCTCTGAACCTCTCTGTATCTCTCTCTCTCTGAGCCTCTCTGTATCTCTCTCTCTCTCTCTCTCTCTGAGCCTCTCTGTATCTCTCTCTCTCTCTCTCTCTGAGCCTCTCTGTATCTCTCTCTCTCTCTCTGAGCCTCTCTGTATCTCTCTCTCTCTCTCTGAGCCTCTCTGTATCTCTCTCTCTCTCTCTGAGCCTCTCTGTATCTCTCTCTCTCTCTCTGAGCCTCTCTGTATCTCTCTCTCTCTCTCTGAGCCTCTCTGTATCTCTCTCTCTCTCTCTGAGCCTCTCTGTATCTCTCTCTCTCTCTCTCTCTCTGAGCCTCTCTCTCTCTCTCTCTCTCTGAGCCTCTCTGTATCTCTCTCTCTCTGAGCCTCTCTGTATCTCTCTCTCTCTCTCTCTCTGAGCCTCTCTGTATCTCTCTCTCTCTCTCTCTGAGCCTCTCTGTATCTCTCTCTCTCTCTCTCTGAGCCTCTCTGTATCTCTCTCTCTCTCTCTCTCTGAGCCTCTCTGTATCTCTCTCTCTCTCTCTGAGCGTCTCTCTCTCTCTCTCTCTGAGCATCTCTCTCTCTCTCTGAGCATCTCTATCGCGCTCTCTCTGAGCGTCTCTATCGCGCTCTCTCTGAGCGTCTCTATCGCGCTCTCTCTCTTTCTGACCATTTCTGTATCTCTTTGTGCATCTTTCTCTCTCTTTGTGCATCTTTCTCTCTCTTTGTGCATCTCTCTCTCTCTTTGTGCATCTCTCTCTCTCTTTGTGCATCTCTCTCTCTCTTTGTGCATCTCTCTCTCTCTCTTTGTGCACCTCTCTCTCTCTCTTTGTGCACCTCTCTCTCTCTCTCTCTTTGTGCACCTCTCTCTCTCTCTCTCTTTGTGCACCTCTCTCTCTCTCTCTCTTTGTGCACCTCTCTCTCTCTCTCTCTTTGTGCACCTCTCTCTCTCTCTTTGTGCACCTCTTTCTCTCTCTGTGCACCTCTCTCTCTCTCTTTGTGCACCTCTCTCTCTCTCTCTGTGCACCTCTCTCTCTCTCTGTGCACCTCTCTCTCTCTCTGTGCACCTCTCTCTCTCTCTGTGCACCTCTCTCTCTCTCTCTTTGTGCACCTCTCTCTCTCTCTCTTTGTGCACCTCTCTCTCTCTCTTTGTGCACCTCTCTCTCTCTCTCTCTTTGTGCACCTCTCTCTCTCACTCTCAGCATCTGTGTGTGTGTGTGTCTGAGACTCTCTGTGACATTTTTTTCCCTATTGAAAGTAAAAAGATCATAATAGACTTAACAAAAAGATTCTGTAATCAAAGATTTGGTGCTTTTTCCAAAGATTTCATTTGAATTTCTTTATTAAATGCAATTCTTTCATTATATTTTTTTCTATAACAATTTGTACGACTCAAGTTGAGGTTACCAGATTTGTCTTGAAGAGGAGATAATCTGAACTTCACCTCAGAGACTTATACAACACAGGTATTGTAATATCATTGGATTTGGAAATCAGGAACGTCTTGGGGCAGAGGTTCAATACTAGCCTCTGGAGGCGGGTCCTGAATCTATTTCCACGCCTCTCTTGGGGTAAGTCTCTCGGATAGATCTTGGATTATCTCCCCTTCTGGCCAAATCTAGCCACCCTGACTTGAGGTCAAATATTGAATGCATTTTAGATTTGGAATTAATTCTTCATTTTTAGTAACCCATCTTATGAACCTTTTTATTTGATGTGATAGCAGCAATCACTGACATAGCGAAATGTTAGTTACATCCCCTGCTCAGTTTGTCAATTGAAATGTTTTTCGTCTAAGTCTAAATGTTTTTGGTCGCTTAGATGTTTGAAATTGCTATAAAGATGATTTTTAATAAATCAAATATTTTTCACTTAATTCACAGTAATGAAATAAGTAGTATTTTTAATAAATCAAGAACTCTTAATAAAACAAACGTTGAAGATTAAAGTCATGTTATTTACAAATTAACTGTGCAATATATTTTCTAGATTTTAGATGTATATATCTGGGACAATGCCATCATTATACTATCTCCAATTGTCACAGTTCACATAGACAAACACAATTCTTCTATTATAGTCCAAATTTCAGATGTAAAAATATCTCTCCCATGTAGTCTTAACATAATCCTACCAATGTATACGGTATAGAGAGGTTAAGTTGTATAGATAGTTCATGTAGTGAATTCAAATTTTAGAAATAGATTCTCTCAGGAAAGGGTTTAAGTTGGTCAAAATCTGTTTGATTGGAGGACCCAGATGACTTAATATCATAGTTAAGAGAATGGTTATTATTAGGTTGGTGCAAAAATAATTAGTTTCTTTACCATCAACTTTGAAAGCAGTGCATCTCTGCTTAGAATAAAAGTTATTAATCAAAATAAGAACCTTCAGAATCTACATATTTTTGCCAACTAGAAACAAGTCCATTCATTCCCGAAGCTTTGAATTTGGGAATCCTGGAACCAATGAATCCCTTTGGAGGTGTTTTGAGCTGCTGCTCAGTTGTTGAAGACCTTCTCCCTGCACGAAGTGGGGGGTCAAAATGCTCGATAAAGTAGTAGTCAGTTGGAGAAATGTCTGATGAATGAGCTGAGGGAGCTCATTTAATTACAGCAGGGTCATTTGCATCACGTGTCCAAATGTTTTTTTTTTCTTTTTCAATTTGGTGCAAATGTCAAACAACCATTGAATGATCAATATTCAGTTCCTCCGCTTCTTTTTGAGTTGTTTTGCATTGGTCTGCCGCAATAATGGCCTCCAATTGGATGTTGTCAATAACAGAAGGACATCCACATCTTCAAGGCTCTCAATTCCATTTTGAAATTTTTAGAACCTACGTTGAACTGTACTTTAATTGATGGTCCCCTGGCCAAATACTTGACTGATATTGCAAGCAGTTTCTGCTGCCTCATGTCCCATTTTGAACTCGTACAACAAAATTGCTTGAATTTGCTTTTCTCCCAACTTTGATTTGACAGCCACAAATACACTAGAATCCATAATGGAAAGAAAATATTCAGCTTAGATAAATAATGAAATCCACATAGTTAAATAAGACTTTATTCTAGAAATAAGCATCAAAGTTTAGAAAAGCAAAAAATGGAATTATTTTTACACCAACCTAATAGCCTTTAAAGATTGATGTAAAGTGTTACACATAGGAAATAGAAATTCATGATACAATTACTGTTCTGAACAAAAATGAGAAGAATATACTAGATGTTGTAAATGATGACAAGGATCTTGGTATCCTAATAACTGATAAAGTATCATTTTCCAAATATATATTGCTAGTGCTGCTGCTAAGGCCAACAGAATTCTAGGACTGATTAAGCATACTTTTTCACATATACACAAGGATTCACTCCTTATACTATATAAAAATTATATTTGTCCATACCTCGAGTACTGTTTGCTGGCCTGGTTACCATACTTGGAGAAAGATGAAAAAAAATCTCCATTGTCTTCAAATGTGTTTAGTTAACCTTCAGCACTTTGTATTCTTTTTCAAGGGTGCTAAGTTTTTGTGTACTTAGTAACTTTGAAAGCTCATACTTGTACATCTGTTCATGTATGACTGAAACTGATGTAACACAATCACAAAATTTAAACATTATTTTCCGGCAGTTGCCTGCAGTGTCAGGATAAACTTTCTGCTGGATGTTCAGATAGCTAAAGGTTATATAGATACCCTCTGGCTCAACAAGAACTGCAAGTTGTGATAGGAAGACAATCTGGAGGATCTTAGGTAGATTCCTAGAATGTGTGATTAAATGGAAACTGAACATTTACCACAAACTTTATTTCCATTTCTCATTTTAACTACATAAAATCTTTTAAATGTTGATGTTGAAATCATCCGTCTGTCAAATATTTGAAATTGTTAAGAAAAATATTCCCCCTAAATTCGTCAACTTACAAACTCATTCTAGAAATCAACCAAATCTTCGAATCAGAGAGATGGGGATGTTAGCCTTCAATAATCTGATTTTCATCTATTTTTATAAAAATATAAACTTTGATCATTTCAACTCATTCAGGCCGGGAATGCATATATGTGTGTTTTGAATTTCACAGCCATTTTGAATAAATAAGGTCACATGACCTTTATATTTGCCATAAATGAAATTCATGCCTTATAACCTTCAAAATGATAATTGACTTCCCTGGATTTCTTTGAAAATGAGAGAATTTGAATTCATCTATTAAGTCCTTCGTCGGTAATCCTGGCCTGAATGATTTAATTGACAAATATTCCTCATCTTAGCCATGATTGCTTGACATAAAATTTGAAAGCCAAATTGTCTATTGATCTTTGTCTAACATTTTCACAAAAACTTGTGCATACTTACTGTTTTGAAAACCATTTTCTCAATTAGAAATCAGATTAAGAATTTCATTTGGTCGCAGACTACCATCAACCTCCAGAAGTCCTTGGTGAACATTTTCTTTCTTATTATTCATAACTAAATATTTTCTTAATTTGCAAAACTTTATTTAATCCTAATTTGCATTTTTCTTTCTTTTTTAGCCGTATTGAAAGTAACGAAAGAATTTAATATTTTTCATTTCATTTTCTATCAGCAAAGGATTTGATATCAATATTAAGATTTTCCAAGTAACATAAAAGAATTTAATGCGTTTTTTTTTATTTTATTTCTATCCTTAGCAAAGGATTTGATTTTAATACTAAGAATTTTCCGACATCAAACTGCTACTAAAAACATTAATGTTCAACTTGTTAAACCTGATTTTATTAACATTAAATACAACTCTCCTGTTATCTGGACTAACTTAGTAAGTCAAAATTTGGTCAAAAATCAGATAGACCCATATTAAGATTTACTAAGTTGTGCCCTTTTTAATATTACGTTGTGAAAAACTCTTCCTTATTGAGATTCTGCTCAGGAAGAACTTAGTTAGTCTACCATTCTCAAGGAAATTCTTTCACTTATTTTCTCAAAATTGATTCCAACAGACTAGATTTTCCCAGGTTACAGGAGAACTGTATACAATCATAATATTGAGAATATGTGATTCAACATGCAGGGTCACAAACTTTTTTTTTTCTCCAATCAAACATAATCTAAAGATATGCGACAGGTTTTGTGGCTGAGGTTGTTGAGTATTTGCCCCCTTGTGCAAAGATTACCCCCTCCCCTCATGGAATACTGATGCTACAGTTTTTATCCTCCGATTTCGTCTTGTGCATGACTGAACTAGGCATGTTAAAGGTTGATCGCTAGAATCCACGCATGCAATGGAGATAACTCCTCTTAGCCTCAAAATCAACCAAGGATTATCTCCCTTCTTACAGGGAAAAAAACATTTCTATTCAATTCTTTAATGTTTCACTTATTCGTCCACTCGTTGTTAAAAACTGTTCAAATAAAAGAATCTAACATTTCAATATAGTTAAACCAGTAACGGTCTGTTTTTATTTCATAGGGGAGATAATCTTTTGTTCATTTTGAGGCTAAGAGGAGTCCTTTCATGCAAGGATTTTGGGGAATCTTCTCTTGTCGAATTTCTATAACACTAGTGAGCAAATGAATAAGAAAACTGGGTATTTGTCATCAACTTTATTTGCATTTCTCATCTCGACTGCGTAAACTTTTTTTCTTTCTAATTAAATGTAGATTTTAAAAGCATTCGTCTGTTATATGTGTGATATTGTTAAGCACACAATTCCCAAAAAATTCTCCAACAGACTCTCTAATCTGTTGCCAAGGGAGATAACTACTGACTTTCTGTTCTAGGTTGACTGTCCCCGGAATCTAGCAAAGAGTGTTACTGTGGAATAAGACGTGCATCAGAACAATGTAAGCAGTCTGGCTATAGATGTACTATTTTGTTCAAGAGTTGCTTCCCTTTTATTTGATAAATCATTTCGGCTTCATTTTCACAAGAATAAGAAAACGGTTCATTTTTTTTTTAAATTTTGTTGGTTCATAGATTTTTCTTGGAAATTTTCGTAATGAATAGTTAAATTGATTTTAATGGTTGAGATTTCTTAAATTTTCTAAAGAATTCAAGTTTATTGTGGGAGTTTGTATTTACTTCAAATCTTGTTTATGCGAGATGTTTTTTTTTCTTTTTCGTGTTATCATTTTTCACAAGCTTACTGATGAAACTGGTATGTATTTTATCATTTTGTGGGGACTGTGAATGCCTTGGTATACATTTAGAAATTTAATTCTTTGGGGTGAATTCCTAATTCTGTGCATTAATCAGTCCATATGTGAAATTTCCTAATTCAACTTTTCATGCAGTAAATTTGGCAAAACCATCAAATGGTTAGAGAAAAAAAACTAGATTTTTCATAATAACCAGAAAAATTATCTTTAAATTGAATGCATTTTTTTTTTGTCCTCAATATTGTCAACACAACTTTTCAGCCATTTTTCTTGATTGCGAAAGTCAACAGTTCTGTAAATGCCAAAAGGTTTTTCGTTCGGATCAAATTTGAATCTATTCGAAGGAAGAAAGGATATAGAGAAGGGACAAAGATAGGGTTTTTTTTTTTGTTCCCTTTTTTTTTTTTAAATCAATTCTTGAGATGAAGAAATAGACAGTTCAAGAAATAAAGACAATACAATGTTTATAACTGATGTGGACACTTCATACAAAAATTTATAACTTTACATTTCTCAAAGGATTAAATTGCATTTTGGACGATATTTCATTTAATTTCTGATGCAATTATCATTTATTTTTGTTTTGGATGTTTTAACAGGGATTAACTGAAAAAAAAACAATTGGAAGTGAAGTTTTTTTTACTATAAAAGTAGATAAATGTTGGCAAAAATTGAAAAAACAATGCTGCAGGTTTTGAACAGTCCATTCTTTTTCTCATTTCACTTGACACTTCTCTCTCTTTCAATATGAACTGCACATCAGCTGAAATGTTGTGTTGACAACATTGAATACACAAAAACGTGGCTCAATTGTCTGAAAAAAAAACTTTGAAACTAGAAACGCCTTTTCTTGAGCCTCAGTTAGAACTAGTTGGAGAATGTTATCTCTATGAACCAACAGGACCAGAAATGGTTGCTGAAAGAGTACTTTATGGTCCAACTTATCATCTAAACCAGAGCTTTCCAAACTGTATCGCAACACTTTAGTGCATCATCGAATATCTCAAAGTGTGTTGCAATATCAAGTATGATTCTCGATCTTTCAAAAGATACTTTCTCAAGTCAGTTGAACTGCTGAGATGTGTGTATATATATATATATATATATATATATATATATATATATATATATATTTGGCTTGGCTAACAGAACAAGCAAAATTTCATTTTTTTAAATTGTGACACCAATTTGAAATGTTCGGAAAGCTCTGATTAAAACTCCCATCCTGATAAAAAAAAAAAATCAAATCAATTTTATGATAAAGAAACAATCTTACCTGAAGCCTAAATGATGTTAATTATTTTCATGTTTAACGAACAGACAGCAAGTTTCTCCTTCGGTGATGACATCAAATTCTTCCCACCAACAGTTTTGCTGATTTTTAAAAAAAAATTTTATTCATAAATCTTTTTAACCTCCTTGCATATTGTACCCTTTGCTTCCCTTGCCAAACCTTGCTTTTCTCCCGACTTTTGTTTCTGAAGATTTTTTTTTTTTTCATTGAAAGGCCTTTTTGCATTTGGACTTTTTATTTGTGTCTTTAGTCGATTAACCAAATCAACTTTTGAAAATTGGAAATGTATCTTGATGAATGACAAACCTGAGATAAAATTTGTTCATTTTCTTTTTGTGTGTGTGTGTGTGTGTGAAACCATTGGAAAATTGTACATCAAATTCTTAACTTGGAATATTTTAATCTTATATTTTTGTTTTATTCTTGTAGTAATTTTTTTTTTTTTTTTTCACTCTAGCTATAATTCTTTTTCACCCTAGAAACATTTTTTTTTCTTCAACTCTGGAAATAATTCATTTGTCTATTACTACAGAAATAATTGTCTTTTACTACAGAAATAATTGTCTCTCACTCTGGAAATAATTGTCTCTCACTCTAGAAATAATTGTCTCTCACTCTAGAAATAATTGTCTCTCACTCTAGAAATAATTGTCTCTCACTCTAGAAATAATTGTCTCTCTCTCTGGAAATAATTGTCTCTCTCTCTCTCTGGAAATAATTGTCTCTCTCTCTCTCTGGAAATAATTGTCTCTCTCTCTCTCTCTAGAGATAATTGTCTCTCTCTCTCTCTAGAAATAATTGTCTCTCTCTCTCTCTAGAAATAATTGTCTCTCTCTCTCTCTGGAAATAATTGTCTCTCACTCTAGAAATAATTGTCTCTCTCTCTCTCTAGAAATAATTGTCTCTCTCTCTCTCTCTAGAGATAATTGTCTCTCTCTCTCTCTAGAAATAATTGTCTCTCTCTCTCTCTAGAAATAATTGTCTCTCTCTCTCTCTAGAAATAATTGTCTCTCTCTCTCTCTAGAAATAATTGTCTCTCTCTCTCTCTAGAAATAATTGTCTCTCTCTCTCTCTCTCTAGAAATAATTGTCTCTCTCTCTCTCTCTAGAAATAATTGTCTCTCTCTCTCTAGAAATAATTGTCTCTCTCTCTCTCTCTAGAAATAATTGTCTCTCTCTCTCTCTCTCTAGAAATAATTGTCTCTCTCTCTAGAAATAATTGTCTCTCTCTCTAGAAATAATTGTCTCTCTCTCTCTCTAGAAATAATTGTCTCTTTCTCTCTCTCTAGAAATAATTGTCTCTCTCTCTCTCTCTCTCTAGAAATAATTGTCTCTCTCTCTCTCTCTCTAGAAATAATTGTCTCTCTCTCTCTCTCTCTCTCTAGAAATAATTTCTAGAAATAATTGTCTCTCTCTAGAAATAATTTCTAGAAATAATTGTCTCTCTCTAGAAATGATTTCTAGAAATAATTGTCTCTCTCTAGAAATAATTTCTAGAAATAATTGTCTCTCTCTAGAAATAATTTCTAGAAATAATTGTCTCGCTCTACAAATAAGTCTCTTACTTGAGAAATAATTCAATTGTCTTTTGCTCTAAAAATAGCTTCTTTGGAATGAAAAGAAATCACCTAAAAGTGCAAGGGAAGTAACTCTTATCAGAAGTTATTCCCCCTGGTTTAAGATTTGAATATCTTGTATATGAATTAAAGAGTTGAACAGATAAACGTCAAACCGTTAGAGAAGGGAATATGAATGTTGCCCAACAAAATGCATCAGGTAATTGGCAACTATTTGATCAGTCAAGCTCTCTAGCATCTTACATTTCTAAATAAATTGTATTAAATCTGTAGATCAGATAAGTAATAAGAATAAGTTTAAATCTATTCTTTCAAATTTTCAAAATCAATCAAGTTATGCTTTAAAAAAATAATTCAATCAAATAAATTAACATCTTTTTACAAATAGATGTATAAACAGATGTGATATTTTATAATGGAGAAATTTGTTCTTGAGAGAAAATTTTTAGACTATTTTGTTAGTTCACCCATCAAAGGATAAGTGTCTCATCTAATAAGGCTTTTTATGTAAATATCAAAAACTTAGCCTCGACTATTTGTTTTAGTCGTAAACATTGTTCATTGGTGCTAGAAAAGCTGGCGGTAACTTATTTAGTTCCGAACTGGGCTGCTGAAAGAAATTTATCAAACGTACTAAAACCAAACTATATACGCATATATATATATATATATATATATATATATATATATATGATCAATTTTTACATTAGAATCAAACATTTGTTCCCTTTTGAGAAAACAAGAAAAAAAAAATTTTCTAAATTAAAACATTTACTGTGTTTTTAATAGAAAAAATACAAAAATACCTTTTCACTTAAAAACTTGCTTCTTCTACTTTGTGAAAATGCTGGCACATTTGGGACATGCTCGAACATTAAGATAATGGGGATGTGAGAAATATAAATGCTCATTGTGTCAGTCTGAAATGAAGGTAGAGGCTATTAGCCACACACATTCAGTTAAGTTGAGACAAAGGCCGGTAGATATCAAATGTCTGTAGGTTCTTCATTTTCTTCATCCTAGACTTCATAATTCAACTCGTAAACATCTGTCGTTTACTTTTACTTACAGTAATTTTCATCCTTGCCACTTGTTAATGAAATATTTCAATGCAAAACTGTCCCTGCTACATATTAGTAAGATATTTTGATGCAAAAATTATCCCTGCCACACATTAGTGAAATATTTTGATGCAAAATTATCCCTGCCACACATCAATGAAATATTTCAATGCAAAAATTATCCCTGCCACACATTAATGAAATATTTCAATGCAAAAATTATCCCTGCCACACATCAATGAAATATTCTAATGCAAAAATTATCCCTGCCACACATTAATGAAATATTCTGACGCAAAAATTATCCCTGCTATACATTATTACTATTAGTTCTCAAATTTTAATGAAACATATGGCAGGGAATGGTAGGAAGGCTGTTTTGTAGTATTGAAGTGGCAGGGATAAAGAGTTCCCACTCTTATCCCTGGATAGGATTTTTACCGACAAAAGTTATCAGATTAACGAGAAATCTGTTATGAAATAGAAAATTGACAAGAATACTTTGTCAAAAGATATAAAACGTTTGGAATATTTCGGGTTGGGTATCAAACATGAACATGCAGGCCGAAGGTACCGAATTTGGTAGGAATGTACCAACTTTGGCAACCCAGCTTCCAAACTCTCCTTCCAAATCAGCTGGTAATTCTATACTTCTGCTTCTAAATCTTTGCTTTAAGCAGATGTGATCTTTGCCAACTATCCCATAATGCTTTGGATGTCCACCATTTTTATTTCCTGCCTCCATTGTTCAAATTCTTTCTCTAATTTTTGTAATTTTGATCTTTTGTCAGAGGGAAAAGGCTTTGCTTATTCAAAAATATTGTCTTATGCCTGAAAAAAAAATCATACTTCAATCTTTCGATTGCATTATCATCTTGAATGCCAGCAAGAAAATTCTTTAATTATAGGATGTCTATTGGCTGATATAAAAACTGTGTTTTATGTTCTTCTAGAGATTTTTAAATTTTTCGAAATTGTGTACTTTTTTTTTTTTTTTTTTTTTCCCCAACTCCTGAAAGGTCCAACCAGAGACTGAGTTACTAAAAAAATTTTTTTTTTTTTTGAATTCTCTTTGCAGGGGTGTAATTGGAGATTTGGGGGTGCTTGGCTCCCATTTAGTGGGATTCGTTATTGTATAATGCTAGTAGAAATGCACTAGGTGAACCACTATTCACAAAGCTTTTGGGGGTGACTTACAATCAATCACCAACCCCCACCGCCTCCCTCAGCAATGCCCCTGTCTCTTAGGTTTCATAATTTCTGTTCTTGTTACCCAATAACATGAACTTCAATTGTCTGCACCTTTCTACAGAATTAATCTACGTTACTTGTTTCTATAAGGCAGGTTTGGTTACTCTGAGTGAACAAGTATTGTCTTAATCTAAATCCTTAAGCTTGTTAAGGCAAATGTATATTTTGTCTTGTTTACATATATATATATATATATATATATATAGGTACATCAATAAGACTGCAGCCTGAGAAAATAACTGAATTTTGATCTGAATTTTTTACTCTATAATGCCTGATCTATGTTATAAATGGAGAAACATAAGGTTTATAAGGGAGGAGATGTTTACAAAAAAATAAAATATTTGTGATGTAAAATGAACGCCTTTTTAGATGGGCAATTATCTATAGCAGCAATTGCTGTCAATGACTATCAGACTGACAAATTGACATAGCAAAGGCCTCGCATCATCTCCAATAAACATTCCCTCCTACTCCTATGAATCTGATGTCACCTAAGTGACATTTTATTATTACATCATCAGAACATGGAATTCAATTTTCCCCCATCAGACTTGCACATCAATTATATGAATGGAATTCTATTTTATTATATTAGCTTTAAATGAAGGCATTTTCAGAGGAAAGGGCTTTTAAGGGTGGGAGCTTTGAAAGGAAGGGGCTTTTGCAGGCACTAAAGATCGAACTAGAGTATCTATGGTCTTATGTATAGAATTTTCATTGGTTGAAATAAAAGCTTTGTTTTCTCAAGGTTCATTTTAGTGATTTTAAAGTTTTAAAAAGTTGTATATATTTTTATTTTTTCCCTTCTCTTCGAAGATCCTACCAGAGACTAAGTTACTCACAAATTGACACAGCAAATGCCTCATTTCCTCCCATTCTCTCTATGAATCTGGTGTCACTTAAGTGACATTTTATCAAGTAATTAAAAAATCCTTGTTCATCATTTGGCTCCAGACTTATTGATATACCTATGTAATAAATATACCCAAATTGAAATTGACGCTGTCTGAGTTAACTGCATGTGTGGTTATTTTCTCTAATTTATTTTTGCGTAATCCATGATTTTGTTTGAAAGGGTTAGCAACTGTTCTGTTGTTTTGTTTTGTTCGTTCTTTATTGTTTGTTGTTTCTAAACAAATGCTTCTCTTCCTGCAAAAGAAATACAGAGGAAACCACTTATTGTGATCACTTTTGGACAGGGTCTTCTACATAACGTTAGCCAGCTGATAACTTTAAGTAAAGCATATGAAAACAGGTCCGTTTGGTCACTCAACAGAAACCGTCACAAGAGCAATGTCTTCTAGCAGCATGCCATGTTTAGGGTGATCAATACGAAAATAAATGGAAAAGGAGTGATCAATGAATAAGTTACTTCTTTCGCTTTTTGTTGGGCAGTGATCACTAAAAAGTCCAAATTTAAAATAAAAAAAACAAAAAGTTGGACAAAAACCAAGGGACCAATTTAGCATAAACCTATATTGTAAATTGAACCCGCGCTGAAAACCTAAGGGAAGGGGGGGGGGGGTATTTAAAAAAAAAAAAACGAAACTTTTCTCCCAGTCCTAATAAAGAGTAAATTTTACTAATGTACAGCCTGTACAGATGATACATACATAGCAAGTCAGCCAGATCAACTTGAAAACTGAGAGAAACCTATGTTGACAGTTTTGGTTGACTGTTTCTAATTCAAACAATATTCATAGTTATATTATGACAACGTGGAAAGAAACTTGTATTGTTCGTAAAGATGAACAATTTATGCCATTTGACACATTTAGCTGAGAAAGACTCAGTCAGAATGATCCAGAGTACAATTGTGTCGGATTCTTATGAGGAATTTACAATACTAAGATGTTGTCACGCAAGGAAGGCCATTAATCTTAAAGTCACATTGTACCGGTTCTTCTCCCTGTGAAATACAGTAAACCCTTGCTATAAAAAAAATTGATTTGGGGTTGTTGTTGAAGCCGTAAGTTTGTTATACTCAATGTACAAGCATAAAAAAATTGAAAAAGTTAGATCTGAGGTAGAAAATAAATTGATAGGACAATTTTGGGTGTTATCAGCTGAAATATGCAGAAGAATTTTAGAAGAAATGCGCCTGGTAAATGTTTCTCTGTACTGATGAGCTTGTAAAAGTTTCTTATACATTTTCAACACTTGAATATGTATTTTGATATATTTTGTATATTGAGATCCCAATTGAGGCATATTTTATAAATAAACTTTATATTCAAAAAATTACTATAAATTATGGATGATTTTTTAAAAATTTGTTTTCAAAAGTGTTTGGGATCGACTGATTCTAATAATGATTATAATCGTCAGTGACTATAACAACAGCTTCCTCTGTGG
This sequence comes from Thysanoteuthis rhombus, assembly GCA_963457665.1. Classification (NCBI taxonomy): domain Eukaryota; kingdom Metazoa; phylum Mollusca; class Cephalopoda; order Oegopsida; family Thysanoteuthidae; genus Thysanoteuthis; species Thysanoteuthis major. Next base: position 4,085,639 of record OY735241.1, read on the forward strand.
TTACCCATTATTTTGAACGGATATTTTTATTTCTTTGTAGACTGACCAACCACGACATTTGCTGAAAACATACACCTAACCTCTGACCTGCTGGAAGATCAATTATCCCGATTTTTAACGATATATTTGGTATTGACTCCGAAATCACTCTTTCTCTTTCCTCTCTCTCTCCCTGGCCTTTCTTTCTTTTTTCTCTCTCTCCCTCTCTTTCAATGACTTTTCTTTCTTTTTTCTCTCTCTCTCTGGCCTTTCTTTCTTTTTTTTTCTCTCTCTTTTCCTTGTCTCTCTCAATGCCTATTCTTTCTCTTTCTCCTACTCCTTCCCTCTCTCTCTCCATTCGAATCTACCCACGAATGACACGGGATTGATTTATTTCTTTGCCTTTTCTAAGGCAACAAATTCAAATTCTTGCTTTAAATATTGAAATATTAAAGTTTTATCAACTCTTTTAATGTTACTACTCACCTCCATCTTAATATTCCCGTTGCTTTTTATCACAATTCTCCCCAACAGGAGTTACTGGTAACTCTTTCTCTATCAATTCAAGATGAATGTGAATAATAACATTTAAAGTTGTTAATAACGATTTACAATACTTCGACTAAAGAAAAATAAGTAAATTTATTTAAGTTTTTTATTTTTAACAAAATAAAATCCGTTCGCTGGTTGAGAATTAGATTCCAGGTTAGAATTCAACAACCGTTTATCATTTTGAAGGGATTTTTCTTCACTTATTTTAGAAAACTTATGGTACTTAATTCTCATCTTCATTTGTAACCTTTGATCTTTTTTTTTCTTTCCAAAAAAACCTTTTTAAAAGCTACTTGATAAGCCGATCGAATCTAGCAGGGTCTGACTTGGGAGCTGCGGGACCCGTTTGGAAACATAAATCTAGGTAATCCTTGCTTATCTGAGTCAGAAAAAACTTGGGCTATAAAAATGGCTACTTGTGTTTAACTTCAGCAATATAGCTACTTTCATTTAACTTTAAAAATTGTAGTTATGATGACATTGTTTAGTTTGACCGACTTAAGATAATTTGTAATTTAAAGTAATTTGTAATATGTTGAATTTTAAAGATTAGTGAAAGAAATTAAAAAAAACTCAAAATTCTCAACCACAATTAAATAAAACTAGCACTTAATTGAAAGCAGGAAACGGGTTTTTTGGGGGGGGCGGTTATTACCAAAAAGATTATTTTTTTAAGTAGTGAAGCAAACCCTCAAACGTAATAACGGTTTTATTTTCTGTCAAAGAAGAAACAATGTTATTTATCTAAATAATATAATTCATTTTAAAGAATTTTATTTTATTACATAAGGGGATATGAATATAGAAAATATATTGATGCACTTCAAGACTCAATTGAAACAGTGCACAAAAAAAAAAATCTACTTGAAGTCAAAGAAAATTGAATTCGATTCAATTATAGCAAAAAGCGCCTCAAAAGTTAAGTAAAAAAAGTGTACCAAATTTTAAAAAAAATGAAAGTAGCTATATTGCTGATTTAGCCATTTTATAGCTATGGTTTTCCCAGCCCTAAATAAGCAAGGATTCCTCAAGTTTATTAAAGAGTTTCAATCTCTTTTGATTGAATGGAAAGTGATCAAAATGAATGCTCAAGGAGTGTCTGAAGGTAATGGATTAAGTGGATCAGAGTTAGTTTCATTATAAAATTGTTTACAGTTGATCCGACAACTTAACGAACAAATTTGAAGATTACCATTTGAAAAATCATGTTACAAAACGACTTGTTTTTGTGAGTGTGAATCTTTTTTTTGAAAATATTAATTTCATTTTCTATTTTTATTTAGAAAAAAAAACCAAAAAAACATTTGAAATTTAAGTAAAGGGCATTGTTGGGAACAATTCATTTTGGGGGGGAATTTCTAAAAAAAAAAAGAAAAAAATCACTCTACATTTATTAAATTCTGTAAATGAGTTATTTCAATTCTGGCTAATCTGTACTCCTGATAAAATTTATCACCCTTCAACCATTTTTAGTGGAGAAAATTTATCTTCTGAAATTTGATTCACAGAAGAGTTCCACTATTTCCAATGCTATTCATTGAAGAGTTCCACAGTCAAATAGTTGAATTAGAGCTAATTCTAGATTCGATAGATAAGTGAATTTGAAAAGACTAGAGTAGATGACAATAATGTGTGGTCCCCTCCCAGGATCTATGGGTCCAATCAACTAAGCTGACCCTGGAATCAAGTATCATCACATTTAATTTCTCTCTTCTGAAGCGATGTTTTGGGGTTTGTTTTTTTGTTCTTTTATAATGACCCACCCCAGGAGTCCTTGAAATATTGGCTGCTGCTCCGACAGCCTCAAAAAGGCTTTTGTTCTGAACAACTGCTGGTATAATCCCAGTCTCTTCAAATGTTGTAAGTAGAGTTTTCCAGTCTCCTGCTTTCGGCTAGGTGCTACAATTCTATTTGATTGTGGTTGAGAATTTCTAAGTTTTTCTTTTTTATTAACCGTATAAGTTTTTCAACGTACTACAAATTACTTTAAATTACAAACTATTTTAATTTGAAATCTTGAATGGTTTCTTCAATTGATGGGACATTGTTTTTTTATGTCTCTAAACATGGTCATCTTTTACACACTTGGAATTGTTTTAGTGTTAGAATTCTGGCTAATACGTAGCTACAACTTGGTACATTTCTCCTCGTCTAAAGATTAATTTTCACTTGATGAAGGAACCGGTTTGAAAGTCAAACATTTTATTCGGGACCACCTTGTATAAGACATTTCTTTGCCTTAATAGTTAAAAACATATGAATATATATATATATATACATATATTTCTTTATTTCTCTCATGGTTTTTGTCACTTTCAGGTGTTGTATGCACCGGATTGAACTTCCTCATTGAAATAACACTGGGCAACTTTTTTCAACTTTTTCTTTGTTCCTGGGTAATAAGCGTTATTTTCTGATTGATTATGTTAACAAAGTATAGAAAATGTCAATTATTCCTTTCAAACTTTGCTTTTGTGACCAGGACATTGATAATTTGAAATCTACTTATTTTCAATCGGACAATAGGCAGATTTGCACATTTTTAATCACACCGAGAAAAACAATCACATGAATATCGTTGTCCTGGTCAGAAAAAAAAAAGTTTGTAGGGAATAAAAAGCATTTCCTATATTTTTCACTCATAAGCAATCAGAAAATAACACTCACTACCAAGGAACAAAAATCTTGTTACAGTGTAATCTGGACATGTGCAAGACTTTGAAATAAATTTGGGACTATTTTTATACTACTGGGACAACAGTTGAGGGTTCCTTTTTCCTCTTTTCAAATAGATTTTATCCTTTTAAGCATAAAATAAAGATTAGGTGAATTTAGGACAAGATGATGCGATAACTTCATCTTGAAAAACTTTTTTTTCTTCTCCTTCTCCATGAAGAGAACTGCTTTTAAAGAATTTTCATTTTGTAAAATCTCTTAATTGGTTAAAAAGCAAAATTACTAGAATTGGAACTTTTTAGAAAATAATTTCTATGAATAAATTTTTTTTTTCTCTTTCCCCACCCCATAATTCAATTTGAACTTCTCCCTACCCATCTACCCATCTATCAATCTATCTATCTTGGCTGTCCCCCCCTCTCTCTCTCTCTCTCTCTTCTCAACTGGAAATAATCAGAGTTCAAATTGGAATTTTAAATAGAAAAGCCCTGCCTGCCTTTGTTTGTGGCAAAATATTTTGGTAAATGGAATTGTCTGGCTTTCTGGGAAAACAAAATTCATTCTCAACAATTGTATTCATATCATTTGGTAAATAAAATTAACCGTCTTAACTCTTCGAGTTTTTGTCATTTTGTTTTTTGTCAAACTCGTAGAGAGTTGACTTTATTATTGCAATTAGTCAGACATCAAAATTCAAGATTTCTTGATTTCAGCATTGAAGTTAAACAGGTTGGATAAGAAAAAAACAGAAAAATGGAAAGACATACCATTGGTCAAACAGATGTGAGGGTGAGGATTGTTGCTCATTCAATAAATATGTTTAGTTTTATTTGAATGTCCACTGTTTTCTTTCATTTGATTTTAGATTTTTTTATCTTGTTTACCTTTTAGATTTTAATGTAGCAAGGGAGTTTGTCCCAAGCACAGCTTGTTTTCTGTGAACTGACTTTTCCAAAGATTTTGGTAGCCAGTGGTTCCAAAATTTTTGCAATCATGGTACCCTTAGTGTATAACAATTTTTTCTCCCCCCCCTTTCCAACAGTGCCCATTGTCAGAGATAAGTTTAGAATTGCATTCACGTTAACGTGTGTCTGCCTCTGATTTATGTTTGATAAGCATTCTGAAAATAATGATTAATGTTGAATAAAAACTTTTCAATTATTAACTTACTAGTATTGATAAATTTTCAATATTCCATAGCACCCCTGTTCACCCTAGCTCAAAATTTATTGTAGGTAATTCTCGTCTGGGCATATCAATCATTATATGATCAAACTATTTTCCTTATCTTTTTGTTTATTAATATACAAAAAGAAGAAAAAAATGGATGTAACAAGTCCAGTCCGATTGAGCATGCCCTCTAAGAAGTGATTACACATTCTAGGAACAGCACCCAACAACGATCGGAGGATACATTGTTTGCAAACAAACACACAATCTAACCATATCATGATTTTGTAAGCAAGTTGGTTGATTCCCAGAATCCATACATAAAATGGAGAACTCCTGTTAGCCTTAAAATGAACTAAGGATATTTTTATATAATGTCTAATGTTTTGGTTTCAAAACTCAAAGACCCCTTGTATGAAGGAAATGTTCTGACAGACCCCAATTTTTAATTCTTTTAGATTGATAAAGTGGCGGTTCTCAGAAAAACACATTTTCTTGAATAGGCCATTTCAAATGGCTAAAACTGTACTAACGTTTACAATTAATGTTATTCTCGATGTAAAGATGGTTCTTATATATATATATATATATATATATATATATAAAACAAAATGTTGATCTGTTAATGAAAATTGTTTGTGATACCAAATTTCAAATCGGATTATTATGTACACTGTACTAATTACCTCCCTTTTCTTAAATCCAGCCATCTTAAGCTGATTCAAAATGGCCTTTAAAGAACCAGCATTCTTCCAAGGATAATCCCATATTCATTTTAAAAGATTACATTTTTTTCAAATTTTAATATATGATAGAGGTTTGCGTACAATTATGTTCTCAATAGCTCTACTATGCAAATCTTGAGACAGAGAAACATTATCCAATGTCAGATTCAGTGAGAACGCTGGAACGGACCCTCAACATTATTTGATGGACTCTAGTTTCAAAACCATTAGCACATTTCATTGGGGTACCTTAATTCAAAACCTTGGACATGCAGTGAATTGTATTCAATCTTCTTAATAGACTTTCTCAAATATATACAGGAAAACCTTGATTAGTGCCAATTTTATATTGTACAATTAAGGTATTGCTGCATAAATTAATGTTACTAAGTATAAGCTCAAAAAAAAAAAATGGATCGAACTGTAAAATCTTGAACAGAATGGAAAATTTTGGAATAAACGAGCCTGGCAGTTGCAGGGTCCAACTTCACTCCTATTCCAACTGAAGAAGATTACTGCAATTTCTCTTTTAATTTTCACAAATAAAATGAATAAATTCATTTTATATATAAGACTTATCAGTTTAGTTCAGTCGGTAAGAAAGCCCCATACCAATCACTTAATCACGATTTCAAATCAGGGTAGTTGGTCAATCCTGTCATTTTGAGTAAACTCTTCACTGTTTGGTTCATCTAAATTCAGTGACGATTATCCTTGTAACAAGGGAAAAAACAAAGTTGACTCCAACATGGATTGGAGTTTGACAAGTAACTCTTAGCCTACCACAAGATTTTTCTATGCTGTAGGCAGGGAAAATTTTCAACCTAAATCAAAAATTTTTGCCTACTATTTATCTTCATAATTGAAACACCAATTAAACAAGGCCAATAAGAGTATATCTCGATTGAAAAAAAAATTAAAAAAAGGTGTCTCATGTAGATAAGTAAATAGTGGAAATTAATTTAAGAAATAAAAAAATATTCAGTTGGAAAGAGAAAAGAAAAAACACAAATGCGTGTGTTGACAGTTAATAGATTAAATTCTGTTCTCATTAAAAAGAGCGTTACAAAGGGAAATAACTCGTCTAATTTACAAAAGATAGAAGTATCAAAGGGAAGCCACTTGCGTTATTTATTGCTCTAGTTTTCTGGTATACTACGAAAAAAAAAAAAAAGTTAGTTCGGGGGCGTACGAGGTACATTTAGACTGCCGTGCAGGCTTAGCTAAGAAGACGTATGTTCTCCAGTAGACAAAAGGTAAACTACACTAATCAAGGTATAATTGTATGAGATTTTGATGATTCTGTAATAATCAAAAACATTTTATAGAAAATTTTTATTCGTGGAACAAATTCTTATCATTACTACAAAATAATCTGATAGAAAAATCAATTTTTATTGTAAAATACATGGTTGATGCTTTGGTAAGGATCACCCACGGGAATTTAGCTCAGTTGACACGATTTAATCAATTCTTGATTCTATGAACTTCATCTTAAAAATCTTCAAAATGAATTAGTATTTTTCATACTGGGTGTTCCAAAAAAATATGAACAATGAAAATTTAGAATGACTTTTTATTGCCGCGATAATTCAAACTGAAATTTTCAAGCTTTTTCGAATTGTTCTTGTGGTCATACAACTGGATTGTAAGAACTTGAATTTTGTGGAAAAGTTTTAGCACATCAGTAGTTTATAGGGTTGAAATATCTGCTCAAAATCTCAATGCAATAATAAAGTTATTCAAAATATCCATTGATTGTATTTTTTTCGGGAAACCCAGTAATGAAATAAAATCAAGATTTCATTTTCAACTTTTTATCTCACTCACTCGCATTGGCCCAGTTCATCCATGTAAGCAGCCAGCAGTTTGCTCTGGAAAGGAAAAAAATTCTATCATTGTAGACAACAGAAGCAAAAAAAAAAAAAAACCCAAATTTCTTGTTCTAACTAGCACAGCCCTTATGCTGACATGGGTGTTAGAAAAAAAACTATTATGACAGGCTGCCTCAGCATACCATAAAGTCTAACCCCTTCCGAACGGGCACCTTTCTATTAACATTTATTTCATTCTTAAATTGAAATAAGACAAAAAAAATCCTCCTCTGTTTTCATGTTAAGAAGGAAAAACAAGAATACTTACGCCCTGAATATAATTGGTTTTGTTGATCTTCTCGTTCTGGGAATGCGCCCCATCATCGCATGAACCCATCGGCAAGAGGAGGACATTTTTACCAGTTGCTTCTTGAAGAGTCAAAGTCACTGGAATACTGCCGCCCTCTCGGGTCATGTCAGGGGCCACTCCGTACACTGAAAGAGAGAAGAGACGATGTTATCACAAGAGCATGACAGTCAGCAGAAAAAAATTGCCAAGACTAGAACTCAGGATTGTCAACTTAAAAATATTTTCATGCTAGTTCGACTGCCAAAAAGTGCTAAATAAATTGTTTTGAATTGCCAAAAATATGAAAAATGGCCCCAAAATACCAAAAAGATGCTTTAAATAGTTTTAAAAATGGCCAAAATGTTTAAGAACTTTAACACTAATTTAGCAATTTTTGCACTGCCAAATTCTTATTTGTCTGAAGACAGAGATTCTACAACCATGAGATGAAGAATAAAAAAGGCTAAAACGTAAGGATTAAAACAACAGAGAAGGTACCAGTCCAAATAATACTTCATCTTTAACAACACAAGATTTCATGCAAGAAAATTAGGACAGCCATTCTCAGCCTTTTTTTTATCCACGGCAACCTCAAGAGGTCTTCTGTCAAACAGGGATACAACACAAATAGAAAGAAATTCATTGAACAATCATAGCCACCAAAGGTGGCTAAGGGTTCTTCCCTTTTTATAGGTACGCGTGTTGGTTTATTCCAGCCCTCTTGGCCATACCGTTTTATCTACAGACTTAAAGATTGGCATCAGTACTCCACTAAAACCCTTCTGAAAAGGGGGGGGGGGCTTTTTATTTATTTTCCCACCCCATACAGGTTCATTAAAAACATCTTCTCCAGAATCAAGAATTTCTGGATGATTTTTTTTTTTTACTCTATTTTAGATGTGGAAAACGACATTGATGTCATTAATAAAATTTATTGTGACCATTTTTATTCTTACGCAGGATTTTTTTCACATGACTTCTGAATTTTGACGCTACAGTTGTTCAATTATTGACAACGATGGTGAGTTTATTATTATTTCAGTCTTTGCTAACGGCTTAATTAGAGGATCAGACAATTCATGTTAAAATAAGAAAACGTGAGCATTTTAGATCTGATATGGGGGGGGGGGTAAAAGAAAGAGAATTTTTTTTTTTTTTTACCTTTTTCTGTTGCTTTTCTGCCTGCCATGTAATTGATGTGATTAAAATCACTCACCCATGATCGACCCCCATGGCCAGACACACTTAAGAGGGAGAAACAAACAAAGATTACTCATAACAGATCAACAACAAGACATCAAAAAAATCAGGATGGTATTCTGGGCTAAAAATCAAGAATCGACAAGTAAATATGGCGGTTTATATTAAGGTGTTCAAAAAGTAAGTACATATTTTCGTGTTCAAAAAGTAAGTACGTATTTTCGTGTTCAAAAAGTAAGTACGTATTTTCGTGTTCAAAAAGTAAGTACGTATTTTCGTGTTCAAAAAGTAAGTACGTATTTTTGTGTTCGAAAAGTAACTAAGCATTTTCATCTTCGAAAAGTAACTATGTATTTTCATGTTCAAAAAGTAACTACATATTTTCGTGTTCAAAAAGTAAGTACATATTTTCATGTTTGAAAAGTATGTATGTACTTTTGTGTTCGGAAAGTAATTAGATATTTCCATGTTCAGAAAGCAACTACATATTTTACTGCTATACATTATAAACCAACCAACTAAGGCAAGACCAGGGTTGAATGGTATGAAATGACATCTGGATTTAGTTCATCTCTTCTATCAGTCAGTGTGATTTTTATGGTGTATAGTAAAGTTTAATCTCATGGAAGATAGAGACTTTAAAGAGTGACAGATTCACCATTGCTTACTGAATGACTTTCAAATGGTAGCATTACTATTCAGGAAATAAGAAACATTTGTGGAGCTTTGTGAATGCCAGCTGTGGTTTAAAATGGCGACCATGATACAAAAATACATAATTACCTTCTGAACACCTTAATTTTAGCTGCATAAGTAAATTAAGATTTTACCATTTTTCTTTGTGCCTTCCCTGGATATCTTCGATTGGATTTGCAATTGTCTTCAAGTTGGCCATTAGAAATTTCTCAATTTGGAAGTAAAGCAATTGTTCCCATAACTAATACAGAATTTAATTAGTCTTGCATTTAGATCTCTAGCTTTAATAACAGGGTTCTCACCAACTTGCCAATTCAAAATTTTTTCAGAACTCCCTGACAATAGAGAAATCAACATTAGGGTAACTAATGGCCTCCTACCTCCAATTCAGTTACCCCAAGCTACCTTTTTATTCAAACACTTAAACAAAAACAACACATCAAAAATTTGTCCTCAACCTGTAATTCAGCAAAAATATACTTAGATTTTTTAAAAAGCTACAAAATCTTTTTTTTTTAGAGGATTTGTATTTCTAAATGTCCAAATAAAAAAAAATGTGTCTCTCTCACACAATTGAGAAGTGGTTGTACTTAACCTCTCAATTCCCATTTGATTTCAAGATTTTATTCACATTTGGTGAAGGATAATTTTTCCCTGACAATATATTTTAGACTTTGTTTCCTGCCGATCTTTTAAATCTCTGAAAAAGGAACAAGGAAGAGTGGGACTAATATTATATATATATATATATATATATATATATATATATATATATATATATATATATATATATATATATATATATATATAGGGAGAGATAGAGAGAGAGATACAGACAGATAATTTGAGGCTATTTAGACATTAACTGAAAACTAACATCTATAGCTTCCCGTTTTCTCTCTCTCATTCCATCTTTCTGTCTTTCTTTTTTGTTGATTGATGATGGAATCAATCTCTCTATTTCCCTCTCTCTTTATCAATCATTTTAAACTTATCACTTTCAAGTCTTAATAACAACAATATCAGAATTTTAGTTCAGTGAGGAAATTAAAGCCAAGACTCCGTACGAGTTTGACTAAATTTTTTTTTTAAATTACCAAAAAGTGCTAGGGAAGTGACTTCAATCAGATGTCACTCCCTTTAAATCACATTTTTATAACAAGAATGAATTCGAGAGCTAATCACCTGAGCTGATTGGGTGATCCTAGTTTCTTATGGAAATTTTCCAAGTATGTCTTGGCTAACTGGATCACTTCCTCTGGTTCCTGGTTGGGCACGATTCGGATCGAAAACTTTCCGATCACCTTTTTGGGAATGACAGTTTTGGCTCCGCTGCTACTAAATGCCCCTTCGATACCTGGAGACGAAAAAAGGAAAAACAGGATTTCAATTGGTTTCATCAGTGGAGAACAAAGAATAAAGCAGAAGGGAAAGAATTCAGCGTAACTAGTTGGATACAAGGTCTATCTGGTAACAGGGTGTTAACCAGCGTGCTCACTAAGCATTTACAATCTAGGAGTACACACACACACATTATATATATATATACATATATATGTATATATATATATATATATATATATATATACACAGTACGAATCAGGGATGCAGTATAATATAATATAATGCAACATCCAATGTATAATTGATTTATTTCATAGAGTTCGATACATAGTAGAATGGGGATTCGCTACACAAACACATTCATGTTTCTGCCCTGAATCTGAATTTCCCTGAAGAAGTCCAGACAGGGCAGAAATATAAACGCATTCAAGTAGCGAATCCCCATTCTAATATATATATATATATATATATATATATATATATATATATATATATATATATATATATATATTTGTGATTATAAATTGCGTTATATTATATGAAAACTTATTTCGAAGTGACCTCCAGTCATTACACAATTAAAGTATCACTCAACCTAGACAACGTAAATAGAATAAACAACCAAAGAAGATGCAGCTACGGCAGGAATCAAACCTGTCACCGATAGGGTAGCCACTTCAACGCAGCGATGCTCTTACCATCGAGCAGAACAGCTGCACAGTAATGCAAAGGCCTCAATAACTGCTTTCAACCCAAATTCTCACCTCATTTATTCTCGGTCTATTCACTTCTTTCAACACAACATTTACGTATTGAGAAATGGATAACTGTCGCATTGAAAGAAGCCAATTGACTGAGGGAAAATGAGACGAGACTTTGGGTCTCAGTAATCCATAATCTTCCTTGTTGGCCAAACATCTTGGAAGATTAGTAAAGACATGCTTGCTTTTTGTCCTAGGGCGGACACAACAGCAAGACTGTCAATACATGCTTTCTGCCTCAATCACACAACTTGGAGTGTACTCAATTAGCTGCTGAGTGCACAGGGAAATTTTTTCAAAGACAATGAGTTTTCTATCATCATTGCCTGTACCGGGAATTGAACCCATGGTATTCTGCATGCGAGCCAAACATGCTAGCCATTACACCATCTGATATAGCTAAAAATCTTATATACACTCCACAGACTCATGCAAAGGCTCAAAAAAGTATAATAATGGTATCTTGAACTACGATTTTAATCTCATGAGATGATTTTGTTAACTGATCAGTATGTTGTATAATAATACTACATATATATATATATATATATATATATATATATATATAAAAATAAAGAATGTCTAGATCTTTTGATTGAGAATAACAGTATTTACCGTTTGGATCTTTTTACCAAGAATGACATTATTTGTGAACATTATTATTTTATCAGTACCTTGTATATTTATAGTTTTTGGAGCCTCCATATGAGTTTTCAGAGCATATAATTTGAGTCTTTAAAAAAAAAAATCCTCACCATGAATGGAGAGAGAGGGATGGCGCCATCGATGCATCAGAACTTGAGCTTTTGATGAATGCATCAGTCGATCACAACCAATGTCTTTGCAATATTCTTCCTGTAAGAAATTAAAAATTTCATGAAAGACGTTAGATCACCTGAATAATAGATTTTTTTAATTTTTTTAAACAGGTCTGGTTAGTCACACAATAGAAAATGTCACTTTTGGCAACATGCCATGTTAGAGATGATCAATTAGAAAAATTGAAAAAAGGGAATGATCAATGGATGATGACCACATCAAAAATAAAACGAGGAATATAGTCCCAAATGCAATCTGATTCATTGGCAATAGAGAAAAAGTTATATATATATATATATATATATATATATATATGAATAAAGAATGTTTAGATCTTTTGAGATATATATATATATATATATATATATATTGTGTGTGATTATCAATTGTGTCATGTTATGAAGAAAACACTTTTTGAAATAATCTTCTGCTATTACACAGTGAACGTATCATTTGGCCTAGATAGCATAAATAGAATAAGTTATTATAGAAAATGGTGCTGCTGCAGAAATTGAACCTGAGCCACTTTGGTGCAGCGTTGCTCTTACCATTGAGCTAAACAGCTGCCGATAACATATATGGGGTGTATACATTAGTTATAAACACCGTATAATCTGCTTTCTTTCTATCTTTTCTTTCTTGTATTTTTATATTTTTTGATAAAAAAAATAAATGGAATAATATGATGTAGAGTGATTTAAAAGAAAAAGAAAAAAATATTCTTCTTTCTTTGCCCACTCACTATATCACATCTTTCTATCTTAACTAAAGCTATGGACCAATTAGAAATTTAAAGAACAGAACTGCTGTTAGCCAATTTGAAGATTGGTCTTGACATGAAATTTTCCCTCATTCTAAGAACTGTCAACTTTCATCGCAGTTGAAAAGCCTTACCATGTCGAAATCGATATCTGTGTAAAGAATGGCTTCATCATCGGTGACTGGAGCGACAGACTCGTAAATTCCTGGAATCTGGATTCTACCGTTCTCATCCAGCAGACTATTAAGCAAGGCAATCACGTCAGTCATTGCTTCATGCCTTCAAAAAGAAATGATTACATCAAAGACAAAATTGCACACAAACAATCCAAAAAGAAATTCAACTCTTACATTCATGATCCATTCGAGAATGCCGTGGAACACTTCAAAGAACAAAATGAAAAAAAAAAATTCTTTAGTGAAATGAACTGAAGAGAAATTTTGAAAATTAACCAAAGAGTGCAAGGTTAGTAAAGTAGTAGTTACTTCCCTTGATTCAACAGTCAAAATCCATAGTATGAATTTAAGAGTTAAAAACAATAAAATCAAGAACTATAATTGCATTGATGTGTCCTCTGTCTTTCTCCAATTTAATTGATTCTCATACTTGTAAAATATTGTGATATGGAAATATTCTGCAAGTTTTATTTTCATTACAAATCATAAATGGCCATTTTTGGCATATTATGGCCATCTTCAGCTTTTTTCGTAGAATCTATTATGACATTACAGCAGTTAGTGAAGAAAAATTATTCGTTAAAGCAGTTCCTTTAATGATGTCACACCTTTTAATGACATCACACCTCTTCTTTTCTATTGATTAACGTAATTGGTGCCAACCAATAGACTGACAACTGACCATCTCATTGAGATGTGTAGACAAGAATCTGATCAGACAAATGAGTCTACAACAATAACAGAATTGTTAATTCTACTATAATTCGATAAATGTCCGTTTGTCCATACACGGCTAACTCAGGATTTACATAACGTACCCCCTTGAAATTTTCAGTACATACTAATGGGACCTCCAGACATGTTCTTAGCAAGTTAGTTTTTGAAAACTACCAAAAGAAATTAATAATATGGAGTCTGCATTTACACTCACTACAATAATAATCTAATTTCCATCTATCTATCAATGTGATACTGATAGAAATCACATACAGGTAGACAGAATCAGATTAAGTAGCAAAAATGGTACATTACATCCAGGAGAATTGAATAAAGGTACCCCTAGATAAGTTTTTTAAAAGTTCACACGTGTATATTAAATGCAAACATTGAATAATTTCATTGGTCACTTTTTGAATTTAAAATCAACGATAATATAAAGAAATTAAATCTACCAGATAGCTTCTTTTTTTTTTCCAATCAAGCCACTTTTAACTATTCAAAAAAAAAAAAAAAATCACTGGACCATGCATTATTGCAAGGATGGCCATAAACTTGTTCCTAAGTGAATAGCACAATTAAAAGTCCAGCGAGGATCTTTACCACTTGTGTTACAAAGAAAAATTGGTGTAAGGAATTTTCTTTACTTACACTGAACCTCCAAAAACCCCCGAATGAAGATCTCTCTCAGCACATTTCACCTCAACAAAGAAATAACAAATTCCTCTGAAAAGAAAAGAAAATCAATTTAGAGATTTGAAAATTGTTTTTTAAGGAATCAAAAATTATGTAAACATATCCAATTTAGATGTTCAAATCTATGATATAGACTCTTTATGTGTAGAAAACAAATTGTATTTAAGCAATATATCCATAAGAAGCCATATATATACAAAATAGTATATTTAAATGTATGGTTGTATGTTTTGCCTAATTCCTGTTAAAACCTAAGAACTATAATTGGTCCATGTAAAATAGATTAATACAGCTAATAAATACAATTATAGGGTTGTAATAAAATGAGATTGGCTGACATGACATAACAATGAAGATTATTTCACAGAAATGGTGGATGTTTGATAAAAAAGAGTGAGCGAACGATTTTTTAAATGCCAGAATCTTCTAATTAAGCCAGACTTTTCCACTATTTTTTTGAATAAATTAATATTCAACTTTTTTTTAGATGGAATAAGTTAAATTTCTAATAAAATAAGATTCTTCCTATGACTTTTTTTCAATACCGCACAAAATCAGATGTTTTTTCCTATGAAAGATTTAGTCTTGAGACTTTATGTCTGATCACCCTTTAAAACAGCTGGAGATAGGACTTTGAATGAAAAAAATACTTAGAATTAGGATACTTGAATTATCAAAAATGAATTATTGAATAAAATAGATTTGGGCGTCTTAATGTTGATCCATATATAAATAACACTGTCATTTTTGACGGGTAGATTCTAGTTCTACGATAACACAGCTAATAAAACAATTGAAAGGTTGAAAAATATCATCTGTTGTGACATAATGAATAATACATCATAGAAACTCTTAAAACTCCGTGTCTGATGATGACACATTAAAACAACAAGAGATGAGACCTAAAGAAAACTTAAAATTAGGATACTTGAATTATTAAAAATAAATTACCCAATAAAATAGGTTTAGGCTTCTCAATGCCAATCTATACATAAATAACAAACATTTTGGATTGGTATATTCTAGTCTTTATATAAATGTCTTAACAATAAAAATTACATGATAGAAACTCTTAAGACTTAATGTCTGATCATCACGCATTGAAATAGCTTGAGATGATTTGAGACTTGAAATTAAGATACTTGAATTATTGAAAATAAATTACCTACTAGAATAGATTTGGGCCCCTTGGTGCCAATCCATACATAAATAACCCTGTTGTTTTTGAAAGGTGTATACTAGTCTAAGATATAATATCCATAGCACAAAATACCAGTGAACCATACACACACATACAATATACATATACATATAATAGCTCCATTCTACCAGTAATACTTACATTAATTCCTGACCACTGACCATACCTCCTTTCATGATTTTCAATCCCTTTCTATAGTAAAATCATTAGCGATGCTTTTAAATTATACATATGATAGCCCACTTCTGTCAGTAACGCTTGTCTTCATTCCTGACCACCGACAATACTTTTCTTCCTGACTTTCAATGCACAAACTCGCTCAAACAAATTGTAGATCAAAAATTGAAAAATCCGCTGTTCGATAATCAATTTGCTCTTCTACCACCAGAAATATTCAGTTGGTTGTCCAGAAAATGACCAATGTGAAACAAGAGAGTGGCGGAGTTGAGGTAAAGTCAGTGGGCAACAGTAAGAAAAACTAAAAATATTCAAAAAGGTTCAAATGCAGTCTCTGCCAGAACACAATGATTACGGATACATTTTTCAAGGAGTTTTATAAATCATTAATTTAAAGATTACTTTTTACCTTCATCTTGGATTATTAGTCAATCATTGATCTAAGAGAGTTTTTTGATTTTAGCCTGCTGGATGAGTTTTATTTAGTAGCTCAATTGGTAGAGCAGGCAGGCGTAAACTGTGCTCTATGGAATCAATTGAGGATAAACTTATAGTGCTAATTGAACCCCCCAATTAAAAATCTATTGAGGATGGTGAGGTTAAAAAAAAAAAATTCGACCTACTCATCAAGGTGAGGGAGTGTGTGCACAAAATTTCATGTTTCTTTTATGAAAGGTTAGGGCTGAGCTATATCCAGATACAGAGACTCATAAATATGAATAAATAAATATCAGAACATATGAATAACCTGAACCTAGCAACAGTGTTCAAACCACTCTGTTGCAGGTAGCAGAGATTTTTTTTTAAATGGTTGGATAAGGAAATGCTTTAATCACCAGTCATTTTAAAATCAGTTTTGTTCATTTTTTTTTCCACTCATAATTATCCCGGATATAATCTTATCTGCTGTTTACCAGAAGGCAAAGATTTTACTTTGAAGTCAACTAATCTTTTGAAGACAGCAACAAACACCAGAGAGACAAGCTCTTTCTATTGTCGACATTAGAATTTTATCTTTAATAAATGACAACGAAAAAACAGACTTTCTAGAGGATTGGCCATAAAAAGAACACGTTTATCAAAGAAGTTTTTCTTCTGTGTCGATTCATTCTCAAAATGTCAATGTCAGTGTTGCCAGTTTAGCACTTAATTTAGCATGTTTCTTGTTTTGGCTGCACCAGAATTCAGCATTTAGCACTATTTGAGCCAATTTTTAGCAGTATTATATCGTGTTTTTAGCTATTTCCTAGCCATTTATGGCTGCTGATTTTAGCCACCAAAAATCACCATTCAATGGCTAAGAGTGTTTTCAGCACGTTTTAACACTTTTTGAACTTCAACATTGATTTGGCATTGAATATTTTTTTTGAGTAGGCAGCACTAATTAATGTACCAAGAGTATTTTTTAAAATTTTTTTTTCTTTTAAAGACCTTCACTCTAAAGTTTACTTCCTGGGCACATCTAGAGACTATATCATATTTATTTACATCATATAATTACCATTACCAATCAGCTGTAACTTTTCTTTCAGCTGTTAAAATACGATATACCAGTGTTGAGATTGTGCCAATTTTG
Organism: Thysanoteuthis rhombus; assembly: GCA_963457665.1. Lineage (NCBI taxonomy): Eukaryota > Metazoa > Mollusca > Cephalopoda > Oegopsida > Thysanoteuthidae > Thysanoteuthis > Thysanoteuthis major. The sequence goes on from OY735241.1 coordinate 4,103,027, forward strand.
AGGTATTATTTTAATCTGAGCCTCAAAGCCACAGAAGCAGCTCACAGAATTTGGGAAGTGGAAGGAGATTAAACAATATCTGACCATACTGCCCCAAACTGGTTTAAGCGTTTTAAGGGTGGAGACAAGTCCCTTGAAATAGAACCCAAAATTGGTCGACCATCAGCTGTCGATTATGATCATTTAAAACGCAAGGAAGTCATTTTTTTTTCATTTAAGAGTGTTTTCTCAACTTTTGTTGAGTCTTAGTAGCTCCATTAGTAGAGCAGGCTGGTGTAAGCTGTGCTCCTACCTTTGAAATAAAGCCTAAAATTGGACGACCATCAGTTGTCGATTATGATGGTCTAAAATAAGAGCTATGATCATTGAAAGATACCATAAATAAGACTTTATATAATTTTTAAAAAAACAGTAACTGGTCAAGAGGTATCAGTCCATGAAGCATCCAGCAAAATGCAAGCGGACTACTGCAAGTCATAATGTTGACTGGTCAAAAAGCATCAGTCAAGAATGTCAGTTCTGTAGCACAGGTATTTCAACTGGATTTATACTAATCAAGTCTTTAAATTTTTTTTTTAGAGATTTTAATGTATGATGGTTTTATTGTGTGTGCAAAATTTAAAGTTTTTACTCAGAACGCTTACAGCTGGGCCAAGTCCAGATATATAGATAAATACATATATATAATTGTCAGAACACGTGAATGATTTGAACCCAGCAAAAGTATTTAAACCAGTTGGTAGAGGGTAGTGGTGATTTCACCGGTCAAAAAGCATCAACTACAAGAACAGTTACATGCATAACAGATAGGATAAATGTAAAAAGGAGATTTTTTTCTTAACTTCACAGTGACCAATATCTTTTGGCAGCATGTTGTGTTGGGGTGATCAATTAAAAAATTGGAAAAAAAGGGTGTTTAATGAATAACTCACTTCTCATGCTTTATGGTGGGCACTAAAATATCCAAGTTTTCAAATAACTAGGGTGGACACAAACTAAGGGACCAATTTATCATGGATTTACATTGAAAATTGAACCCGCCAACTAAAACCTCATTTGGAAGGAGAATTTTTTAAAAAATCCAAACATTTTCCTTACTCATTGAGGAGAGTGTATGCGTGAAATTTGAAGTTTCAACTATAAACAGTTAGTACTGGGCAAAGTCTGGATATATAGATACTTATAAATGTCAGAACACAGGAATAACCTAAAACCCAACAACAGTATCTAAACCTGTCTTGTAGGTAGCAGTGATTAATAATTAATTTTTTTTTCAATTTATAGAAATAAAATAAGCCATACTTTTATAATGAGGTATATCTAAATAATTAATTTTAGTTCAAACGAATAAAATAATCTTTAAATAGAATATGTAAGATTTCAATAAAGTGAATGAGGCAAGTAAAAAAAATTAGAGTCTCACATCAAAAATATTCACAAAGCAAAAAATTTGGTTAAAATTCAGGTTATTAATCTTTTGAAATAAAATTCGGCCAATTTTTTTTTAAGGATTAAATTGATTATGGAATAGATTATCAGAATATGAAGTGCTATAAACTGATGTAAATGATTTTTAAAAGAATTACAATGTTTATAACATCACCACAAATTTTTAAGGAAAGATTTTAGGGGTAAATGTGTGCAGATAAGATATTTGGCAAATATACATGTATACATTGAACAAAAAACAGTTTTGAATTATAGTTACATTATAATCAGAGACACTTTTTCCTTGAAACTTTTCAATTCAATTTTTAAAAAAGCCTCCATTACTTTTGACCCCTTCGATAGGTGTTTTTTTCTTCACTTTACACCTCTTGAAGACTTATATATAAACACATAAAATAAGAAGATATGTATATGGGCGGAAAGTGGGTTCCATTTTTTGCGTTATAGTTATATAGTAAATAGAACCCCCAACCTAAAACCCTTTAAAAAAAACATTTTCCTCAAAACTTTTCAACTGAAAAAGATCCATTGAGTGGGCATGCCAAATTGGGGTGAGCTGCTCCCATGTTTAGGTACTTTTTATGATGTGACAGACAAACACACTAACAGATACCTTTCATTTATATATTTTTAAAGATGACATTCTGAGAAGATACTAACCTGAGTCCATAAGTGAGACATGGCTTCTTCTTGCCTAACCAATAATTGTCAGAAATACACACAAAATCGACACCCTGAAATTACAAAGAAACTATTTTCTTACATATCCGTTCATGCAATCAATTCTGGTTTGTAAAAAGATACTAAAGGGAGGTAAGCGATTATCTTGACTGATGCAGTTGCTACTAAGGCATTAAGGAACAAATGAAAGCAGAACACTTGACCACTTAAAACTGTATATTTTTTAATTCAATAGATAAAGGATATAATTTAGAGTTGAAGTTAGTTTTAGAGTTGGCGTTACAAGCAACAGCAGAAAAAACAATAAGACATTTTTTAATAATTATAAAATTGAAAAGTATATACCCTAACAATTAATAATAATTCATTGAACAACTTTAAAACTAACCCTAAAATTAAATATCTGTTATAACTAGATTCAATAAAATACAGTTTTAAATGGTCAAGTTTTCTGCTTTCATCTGTTCCTTAATATGCTAGCCGCAGCAGCCACATACCAATCAAAAAACTAACACCACTTGACCAAAAATTGATATTCAAGTTCTTGAAAGATCCATTTGAACCTTCAACTTTGATTTGTTTAGTTTTTGTTATATGATACTAGAGAGTTCAAGAATGCAGTCAAAAACGGAAAAAAGAGAATATCTATTTTGTTATCTTATTCAAATATCAACTTGATATAAAAACAAATAAGTTACGGAAATCTAGTGAAAATAAGAAACATTCATTCTGAAAGATTTGAAGGTAATCCTTAACAATTGGCATGTAAAATAGGAAGTAACTCTGTTAATATCAATTAAGGATTGTCTAAAAGTTTGTAATAAAATAAAGTTAATTTTTCTGTTCTTATTGGAGAAATATAAAGCAATGAATTACAAACATCAAGTTTGTGATTAAATTAAGTTTTTTTTTTTTTTGTTATTACCTACTTGTCTTGTTGAATGACTGCAAGAGAACTTTGGTTTGGCTAAGAGTCTATGAGCCAGAATAGGGAGGAAATAAGTCAAATTTTTCATTGAGCTGCAATGGCTGGAATCTCTGTCATTTGCCATCAATGGATTAAGTGTTTTATTTCAAAGATTTTTGACAAACTTTATTTAATTGGAAAAAAATAATTTTTAAAATTAAGTGACCATAACTTGAAACTCAAAGCACAGTCAAAAAAGTGGAAATATTTGACAAATCCAGCAAAAATTTCTAGGAGATACAATCCTTATTTGATCTCAATAGAGTTACCTCCCATCTTACATACCAATTGTTCAAGACTACCAATTTGAAATATTTGAAAAGGTCTTTTGAAATGTTACCTTCAAAAATGTGTCTTTTCTCTCCATGATCATTTCATCCAATCCTGTGGAATTGCTTTCTTCCATTCCTTCAAAAATAAACTAAAAACAGACAAAAAATATAAACATCAGTTTTTATTCTTTCTTTAAATGAAAAATCATAACCAAAATTTAGCCACTTGTCCACTCTTCCGCAACATTTTATTGAAATTCATAGAGAACTTTTGGAGATATTGTATGGACAGTCATGAACTTATACATAAACAAATGAGGGGGAAAAAAAATGGAAAAATATTTCAAGAAAAAAAAAAATTCTAGGATCTATCCCAAAATTTAACCAACTCTACCTTACTCCATATTACCCGCCTCTCCACAAAATTTTATAGATATCAATGGAGTACTTTTGGAGATATTTTGTAAAAAGATGGACAGTCAAAACCAAATACATATACCTCTTCAACTTAATTGGTAGAGGTAATAATTGATGATGGTTTGAGCTAGAAGAGAAATAAGTGAATTTTTCAGAGAAAATTATTCATGAAAATAAAAGTTTCTCCCAGTTGTAAAATCATTTAAGAAAGACCGCCAAAAATAGCCCAAAATACACACAGACACACACACACCAAAAAGATGCTAAAAATGGTCATAAAATAGCCTAAATGTTAAAGTACTCCAGCAACAATTTAGCAATTTTCACACAGTCAAATTTTTTATTGTCAAAGACGGAGATTAAACATCGTACAACACACGATGCTATGATTTTGTTTCCACTTCTTGAACGATCCACGGAGGCCCAATCATTGTTTGTAGCAATAGAAAATTTTTACAAGGCCAAGAGCTATCCCCAAAGCTCAAGATGGATTGTCTTACAGGGCTAAAGGGTACTCTAATGGCCCTCCTATTCATCTATAGCTGGAGTGAGAATTAGACTCATGCCTTTTTCACGGGCATTAGAGCAAAGTGAACACGAACTGTCCCAGCCAGAGTTTGAACTCTGGTTCATCAATTCCATTCTCAGAGCCAAATGCACCGGCCATGTTTTGCAAGTAACAACAAAAAAGAATAGAACATTTTTTTCCATTATTATGGAATTAAAAAGAATATATTCAAGCAACAATAAAAATTCATTGAATAAGCTTCAAACTAACCCTAAGATTTAATTATATCCTTTATAATTAGATTTAATAAGATACAGTTTTAAATGGTCAACTTTTCTACATTTTCTCCTCGATACATTGAAGTTGATTAATGAATTTTCAGAACAGGGAGTTGAAAAGGCCAGAAGCCAAAAATGTCTGAAGAACCAGAATGAAAAGATTTGAATCAAAATTCCATGATTCACGTCCGATTGATGCAGAAACCGGTTCTGTAACTGTTGAATATTTCATTCATTTGGCTTTGTTTAGCTTTTTAATAGCATTCAAAACAATTCAAAATTCGTTTAGCTTTTTAATAGCATTCAAAACAATTCAAAAACATAATTACTTTCTCCATTTATATCTATCATACGAAGCAATGTCAACAATTATTCATTTTTTGACAAATATTGAATCACCGTAGCTCCACAAATGGCCCGCCCGCCCAACCAACCAACCAACCAGGTAAGTGGACGACAGATTCTCCTCTCTTTGCTTGTTGGTGTCTATCTATGTGTGTGCGTGTTTGTCTCTACGCACTCCTGGTCATATTTTGGAGGGTCACAACTTTGGAGATTTGCATAAGTGAATGAGCGCAAGAGTATTTACAGGAACAAGAAAATTCTTTTGTTTTCATGGAAAAGCTGAACTTAAGATTCTTTTGAAGGAACAAAATTTAAATTGAATTAAAATCAGGAAAAGAAAGAAAAAAAAAAAAAAAAAAATCGCAGAAATTAGTAGGTACAATTAAATTTGATTAAGTAAGTTCTCCCCCTTACATCAATTAACAAAAAATTTAAATTGAATTAAAATTAGGAAAAGTAAAAAAAAAAAAAAAAAAATCACAGAAATTAGTGGGTACAATTAAATTTGATTAACCAAGTTCTCCCCCTTACATCGTTTGATAGTTTGCCTTTGATGGGAAAATTTTGACATATCTGTAGATTAACTTGATACTGCACAATCTTGTGTGCTGATTAATATACCGGGATCCCCAGAGATCACATGCGTAACCAAGACTGGCAGAATACAAGATGGAGAGACGAACTAGATAAATTAAAAAAATACTGGCTCCGCGACGCCCATGATAGAGGGGTGTGGCGAATCCTGGGGAAAGTCTTTTTCCAACGATGTACAATAAAAGACTGATGATGAATGGATGTCAGGCCTCGAAATATTTTTCTCTCTTGAAATTCAAGGGAAGTAACTTCTTATCTAAGTCGTTTCTGAGCTGACTCTTTAATAAGCTTTCATTTCACTTTAAATCAACAGCAAACAAAATAGATTGACTTGTTTTTTTGGCTCCGTTTTTTGAAAAGGAAATAAAAGTTACCTTCAGATTAATAGGAAGGTCAGTTTTGGTATGTTGGAAAGCTTCAATGGCATTCAACCAACCGAGAACTGGTCCCTAAAAGAATAAAACGTAGAGACAACAGTGAACACATGTGACAACAAACTCGAAATACAAACAATATACTAAGGACCAATTCAGCATAATCTTACATTGCAAACCGACACCCACCTACCCCCGACTAAAAAAAACTATTGAAAGGGTAGGTTGAAAATTTAGAAGAAAAAAAAGTTTTCTGTTGAAATAAGTAGTAAATGTTGAAATTTTCAGTTCTCTGGCACTGTTGGTTTGGCCAGTACAAGTGATACATGCATAACCAGTCAGCAAGACCAACTTAAAAACTGAGAGAAACCTATGTTGACAGTTTTGGTTGACATTCCCAATAGTATCTAATAGTGATGCATGAAGTGTCTATTTATTTCGGTATGTTTGTGTGTTGAGTATAACAAATAAGAGAACAAATAGGAAAGTGTAATTTTTAGCTAAGCAATGTGGACTGATATTAGAAACCATCAACCAAAACTGTCAAGGTTTCTTCAGTTTTTAAGTTGGTCTGGCTGGCTACCAATGTGTCTTGTGTACAGGTTGCAACAATACAGCTGAAGGGCTGGAAATTTGAACATTTAGTTCTTATGTGTAAAAAAAACATTTTATTTAGCTCTTTGAAAATTCCACCCCAACGTAAGTATTTAGAGATTGACTGCTTTGTAGATGGACACATTTGATTTGATACCATGTAGCATTATTAAACTTGAAAACATTCCATCTTAAAAACATAAACAAATAACATGCATTCATGGAAGTTACTTATCCTCAGATGAACAAGTCATTTTTAGTCTATTCAATCCCAAAAAGTCGAATAAGAAACTTAGTTATTTTTGTTAGGCTTCAAAATTTATTTACCACCACGAAAACAAGAAAAAAAAGTTTTATGTTCTATTTTTTATCAATTAAAACAAAGAGGTTAATCTCGGAGTGCGAAAAGTAAACCTTATCCAAATATTTTTTTCTTTGTAACGAGGAGAAGTTGCATCATCTCTGTCATTAGATGGGTTTAATTCTAGTAAGATATAAACGTTTTTTTGGTGTATATTCATTATAACACATCCCCACCATCTTTTTCACAGGAACAAAATACAGTAATAACTTCCTACTTACTTTATCATCAGTTGAGCCTCGTCCGTACAATTTGTCATCTTTTTCTGTCAGAATAAAAGGTTCAAAATCCCAGCCATCATCCTGAAAAAAAAAATGGATCAACTTCAACAAAAAGAATTAGCTCAGCTCAGCTTAGTAATATATTGAGGAACATATTTTTTGGTAAATCCCTCTTCCCCAGACTTCTGGAATCGTTTTAGTTTTTAAAAGAGCACAATATAGAGGAAGTGCTTAGTATGGGATCACTATACTTAATCCGCAGTAAATAGATCATTGATGTTTTCATATTAGCTTGGCTTAGAGATATTTTCTGGAAAATCCTCTCCTCCAGACCACTGGAAATCATTTTGGATTTTCACACGTTTATTGTGGACTGGGGCCTCCAGGCTATTGTATTTGTGAATGCTGGATCAAAGTTCTAGTACTTTTAATTATCTATTTTTTTTTTTTAAAAAGAGTCCAATTATTGCATATATATTTATAGTAAGCATACTGTGTCATAAAGAAACACTGTACTCTATACATATGTATTGTATGACAGTTTGTGAAGTTTTACAATGACTAAAACAGACTTGATCTCAGGATAATTACGATAAGATGTTCCCAAGGACCTACAATTTACTGATGTTTTGGGAAAATTACTTTCTCAGAAATTATGCAAAGCAAAATGTTTGAATTTCAATTGTTATTAGTCGAGTAAATATAAATTTAATTTTTCTCTAACTTTTCCATTTCTTTTGAAGATATTACTGAGGGGCCTCACAGTAACCATAGCCCAGCCCACTAGATCAAAAAGGTGGTCTGTGTTTGCTCTAAAACAGGGTTTTGCTGTCATTATAGCAACTTGGTGAATTACCCAATGGACAACATCATCACCCCTTCCATATTGTGAAACTTGGCAAAAAACCCTGATTCCCAAGTTTTTTTGCCATTAATACACCCTTTAACCAACTTTCAGCAAAATTGAAGAGGTGATGGCGTTATATTCAAATCTAAACTGAAATCCTAATCTGGCACGAGATATGATTTATTTTTGACTCCTGAGTCATTGAGCTTTGCCGTAAAACTCAATGTACTCTTTCTTGGGTGCCTAATCACCTTGCTCTCCCCACTTATTAATTTTAAGTTTAATTTATCTTCAAAAAACAAAAGAATTTTCTTGTTCATGTCAATACTGTACATTTTTACTTTTCATGTACCTATCCCACCACTACTATAGATCTTTCAGTAATGACTTTGATTTGTTCAGATCATACTAAATTGTGTTGGTGGCCATAGCTTCTTAAGGGCTTGAATTAAAACAAATTTTCCAATCCCCCCTACTTATTTCAGCCCCTCAACCCGCCCCCAAAAATTATGCACCAAAGAGTCACTAATTAGAAGCTGGAACAAAAAAACAAAAAAAAAAACAACGAACAAACATTAAATCATAAGACCTTGGGAGTGCGGTTATGAACCGTGCAGAAAATTCCAGAACAAGTTAACACATAGTATTCACGTATACACAGTATTCAAGGTACACACATAGTTTTGGATAAAAAGGAGAGGAGGATTTCACTGACCTTTGCTGCTGGCTGGACGTCTAAATGGCCGTAAATGAGCAAAGTTTTTTTAGCAGGATCTTCACCCAAACTTCCGAGTAAAACAGGCGGAAGAGGAATTTTTTTACCACACGGCAACGTTTGTAAGCCAAGATCAACGAATTCAGTCTTGATTCCATATTTTTTCATTTCCTGTAAGAAAAAAAAAATTCATTCTAGTAGACAAAAAAAAAATTAATGAAGGGAAGTAACTCCTAATCGAAATTACCGCCCTTGAACATCTAGGTGACTTCGTTATTCTTTTAATTCGATTAACAATAGAATTGCATTCTTTATCTCTTTCATTGAAGAGTTCCAAGAGATCTATGAAGTGATCATGAAAATTCAGAGTTTTAAGGACAACTGAAGTCGTTTTTGTTAACAGCCTGGTACAAGACTAGAAGTGTAGGGCAACTATTGAGGCTCAAACTCATTACAGTAGTAACATTTAGCAAGACTAGCTTGTTAACCGTTGCTTCAATTTTAATTGTAGATATTCATCAAGCTCAGTCTGGCACAAGGCAATGAATATAGAGTGCTCAATGCGAATCAAATTCACTAAAGAAATAATGATCTACAAGAGTAGCTTCTTAACCATTGCTCTAAGGCACATACAGACAACCATTGGCCGACAGTAAATATTTTTGTGGCCCTCGGGCCAATCTAGGTATTTATTTAAAATCTTGAAAAATTCAAAATCAAAGAGAATTCCTTACTTCAGCTGTCCATTCAACCATTTTGAAGACATCTGGACGGTTTTCTTCATAAGCAGAAACACTAGGAATGGCTACAGCAGTCGCAAGACGCTCGATAAACTTTTTGGTATTTTCGTCAATGTAGCTGCAATAGAAGAGAGAAAATAAAGAACCCATCAACCAGAACAGTAAACACAAGTTTCTTCAGTTTCCAAGTGGGTCTGCTTATGTACGTATCATGTGTACAAGCCACACCAATGGAGCAAGATGATTAAAAACGTCAACTTTTACTCATGTTGACAAAAAAATTCCCCCCTCAATAGAAACCAATGTCTTTTGGTAGCATACCATGTTGGGCTGATCAATTAAAAAATTGGGAAATGGGGTGATCAATGAATAAGTTACTTCTCCCACCTTTTGAGGGCAGTGGTCATTGGAAATGTCCGAATTCAAAAAATCAAGCGTGGAACACTGCCAGACACAAACTAAGGGACAATTTAGCATAAACTTAGATTGCAAATTGAACTCTCCACTAAAAACTTCTTTTGATACGGAATTTTCAAAAAACAAAAAATACGTTTTTTTTTTTTTTTACATATGGAGTAAATGTTAAAATTTTTAGCCTTCTATCTCCATTGATGCAGCCAGTACACACGATACATACATTACATGCATGTACATGACCAGGCATGTTTACATTGGTTGCCCGCCCAGTCAACTACCCAAGTTGGTTACAGATTCTGTTCTCTTTTTACATCCGTGTGTATTCTCCAAGCACTCCCAGTCGCATTTTGGTGGCTATAACCTTGAAAATTTACACCAGTACACCACAAAGCACCATCTAAAAATGTTTTTTTTTTTGTTTCTATCCAAAAAGTGCTTCTTGGTATCTCTATGACCATTTCGGACCAACAATACCCAAATGTTGTTCTGAAATTTTTTTTTTAGATAATTAGTTCTGTTACAGGTGTGGACTACGGTGACTCATTTATGCAAAATACCGATACATATTTGAGTTCAGATTTCCATGTTTATTGAGAGTGATGCAAATAAGTCAGCCTCCAGAATTTTTCACCTCACCAAATTCAGGGGAGTAAACTCTCAACTGTTTGTCCGTCCCATCTTGTTAAACCAAACCTATATGTGAAATTAACATTTCCCTACTGTGATTTGAAATCACAATCAAGGGATTCATAGCTGGCTCTCTTACAAACTGACAAATCTTACATACACGCAAGGGCTTCTTTCATTCTAATAAATAAATGCATTTTACAGAAAAATATATATTTTCATGATTTATTTTATCATATTCAAAATGCAAAAGTAATTATCTTCAATTGGAATAGAAGTAGGAATTCAATCTTGTAGCATTATAATCATCTTGTTCAAATCCATTCAGTATGATTTAGCATCATTTGCTATCCTGGTTTTGCTGATTTATCCTCATTGAAAGGGAGGCATTTTGAGTTGACGGTGTTGCTGCTGTTCAAGCCTTTTGCCTTGCTTCTTCTCAATCAGAGCAAATCTTTTTTTCTTACAATAATTTTCATTTCAATAGTCAAACATTCCAAGAGAAATCATTTCGGCAGTTCTAAAATCAATATAACACAAGTGGTCTTGACTCAAAATGAATAGATCACTGTTCGGCTATCTTTGCAAAACTGCATCAAGTAGCCATTTAGTTGTGGGCCATTTTTATATTGGCAATTTTGAATGGCTAAAAGTAGCTGGACTTTTACCATTGTTTAAATTTAACTAGTTTTTAAAAAATTCACACTTACACATTATGAATTTTATTAGTCACTTTCAAAATTGAAAATTAACGTTAATACAGAGGAAATGAAATCTACACAGTTACCTGACAACTAAATCTGTCTTAGAGCCATTTTCTAATCTAGCCACAAAAATGACTACACGATGCGTCTTTGCAAAGATAGCCTTGCTGCTCGTATAAGGAATGTAATCAGTGAAATGAAGTTTGGGGATACCCCTCCAACCCACCTCAACCATTGTTAACCTTTAATCACATTATCCAGATAAACATCTATTTATAGGAAAAAGGTCAACTTGCCTTCACTGTCAATAATTGAACAATTCTGAAGAATCTAAATGTTGTTAATAAACCCGTCGGAATTAAAAAAAAAAAAAGGGCCAAGAAAGCTTTTTCTCAAAAAAATTTAAAAAAAAAAAAAATTTCAGAAGGGGCCTAATGGAGTACTGATGCCAATTTTCAAGTCTGTAGACAAAACGGTATGGCCAAGAGCACTGGAAAACACAAGTAAATACATGAATATACGAAGTAGGTTGTCCACTCCCCACACCAGACACACTTGAAACTACTTGAATGACAGCAGACGACAAACATGAATCAACAAAGTCTTCTCAATATGACTCAGTGTCATATGATTCTAACTGAAGATTAAGCCAAAGTTGCTATTTTATGACCACATTTGGCAAATCTAGCCTTTTTTAGAGGGTTTTGGCCAAATTCATAATAAACCAACAACCAAAACTGTCAAAATAGTTTTCTTTCAGCTTTTAAGTTGGTGTGGCTGGCTATATATGTATCACACGTACAAGCCGCACCAATGGAGCTAAAGGGCTGAAAATTTCAACGTTTATTCTTTATCATGTCTACAAAAAACTTTCCTTTAATTTTTTGAACCCCCCCTCAAAATACATTTTTACAATGTAAGTTTATGCTAAATTGATCACTATTTGGTGTCCACCTATTTTTTGGAAATTTAGACTTTTTTAATGATCTCTGACATGAATCCCACTTCTATTCCAACTGAAGATGATTACTGCAACTTTCGCATAATGAAAAAAAAATCTTAAATATATACATTTTTTTAAATAAGCCATTACGTTTTTATTCATTAGGATGAAATAAGCTGTTGTGTATTGGTAACAAATTTTCATAGCTACGTAAGACTTGTCAGTTTGGCTCGGTTGGCAAGAGAGCCACCTACCAATTACTCAGTTATAATTCCAATTCATAGAAGGAAAAGGTTTTTTCAAATAACTAACTGACCAAAAAAAAATCAGTTTATTATTAAAGTAGATAATAAGAACCTTGTCTGTCACTCATAGTATCACTAACAGCCATCAGGCCCTCTCCCTTCTTAATCTCTTATTTAATTACCATTCTTTTCTTTGCTCTAACACACCTCTTTTCTCCCCTCTCCCTTCCTTGTCTCTTATCAACCTCCTAACCCTTTTATTAAACTACCAAACTTTTTTCTCCCGTCTCCTTTTCTAGCTTGTCTGTCACACTTATATTATCAGTAGTAACCATCAACCAAGCCAATTGTTGTACACTTTTAATTACAGTCAGTAAAGCAATGGGTCATATACAAATTAATACAATTATCCTGATTGATTTGTATTCTAAAAAACTATTTGTGATTGTAAGACAGAATATTAAGTTCTTTTCAAAAAACAGGGTGGTTCCAAAGTCCTTAAGCATATTTGAACATTAATAATT
>OY735241.1:4120849-4163349 GCA_963457665.1 Thysanoteuthis rhombus
AAATTCTAAACACAAGATAGAAAATAATCACAAAAACCTGACAGTCTTTTGGGATTTGTCTGACAAAAAGTGCGACTGTGTGACTCCCCCGAAAAACTACAAAACACAAGAGTCAACTGACTTTTAGTCCGGCTGACTGATGCAATTGCAAATAAAGAAAAATAAAAGTAACAAACATAAATATATCAGATCGAACAAAGGTCTTGTTTAGATAAGGTTTTGACATTATTACGTGTCACAGAATAAACTATTCCGATTGGATTTATTTTTTTCTAATGATTTAAAATTCATTTCGTGGCCTAAATTTAAGAGGAGATATTTTCTTTTTACACCGCGGACGTTATAAATACATATCAAACACACGCTACTTAAAAAAAACAAAAAACAATAGCATCATCATGTATATGATATTACATTTATAAGATTTTATATATATATATATATATATATATATATATATATATATATATATATATATTATATATATATATATATAATGATACTACGTCTGTCCCATAAATTTTGTTCCGATAGTACTTTTTTCAAATGTGAATGTAACCACTATTATGGGACGGATGTTGTATATTGTATTTGTGAACCTAATTACTTTGAGGAGAAATTTACTAATATAATATATAGATACAATGCTATCCCTGTCCCATAATTTTTTGTTCCTTCCAGTTCTTATTTTCATTTGTAAATGTGACCACTATGATGGGACAGGTGTAGTATTTTTCATTTTGAGAGCCTAATTTCAATGAGAAAAAGTATATGTCATATGATATAATATAATATAATATGAAGAATGTTTGTTTTTTGTTTTTGTTTGTTTGTTTTTTTCCTTTTAGTACTCATTTTCATAATTGAATATGACCTATTATGGGACAGATATAGTATATTTTATCTTGGGGCCTAATTTTAGAGAGGAGAAAATTATCAGATCATACCGGCAAGATTTAAGTAACTTTCTAAACAGAAGAGTTCTTCTCTACGCGAACACGCGGAGTCATGGCTGACGAGGAAGAAGTGTCTATCAAAAAAGAACCCGTTGAGGGTCTGGATTTAGAGACAAGGATCTTGGAATTATGCAAACATACTCCAGACGGTGTGGATGATGCTACCATAATCTCGGACATGCCTCAATTTGATGCTGAGCAAAGAGTGCAAGCCATAAACCGGCTTCTTTCAACGGGAAGAATTGACTTACTCAAAAGTGGAAATAAATTGGTTTATAAACTTAAAGATCCTTCATCTGTCAGCGTGGTCAAAGGAGCGGACAACCAAGAAAAAGTCGTTTATCAAATTATAAAAGAAGCTGGAAATCGAGGAATATGGATTCGGGATATTCGGTATCAAAGCAACTTGTTGCTGACCCAAGTAAACAAGATATTAAAAAGTCTTGAGAGTAAAAAGGTAATAAAAGCTGTGAAATCAGTGGCTGCCTCTAAGAAAAAGGTTTATATGCTTTATGAGCTCGAGCCTGATAGTTCTGTCACTGGTGGGGCCTGGTATAGCGACCAAGATTTCGAATCTGAATTCGTGGAAGTTTTAAACCAGCAATGTTTCAAGTTTTTAAATGAGCGAGCAGCGAATGCTAGGGAAACCTTATCTGCTCCATTAATGCAGCGGAATGCTTCGTTTTCCCCTTCAACCGATGTTTGGAAATATATTTCTGAGCTGGGAATAAGTAAAGTGAAACTAGCCGTCGAGGACATCGAAACAATTTTGGACACTTTAATATACGATGGCAAAGTCGAACGCTCTATTGTCGCTGCTCCCGGTTCTTCGGGAAGTTCCGCAGGGACTACGAAACTTTATCGGGCTATAAAACCCTTAATTCAACCGACGGGACTCATGCGAATGCCTTGTGGAACTTGCCCGGTTTTTGATCAATGCCAGGAAGGGGCGGTGATTTCTCCGACTAATTGTGTTTATATGAAAGAATGGCTGGAATTCTGATGCTTTCAACTCATCAAATAAATCATTTTAGGCAAACTATCAGAATTTGTTTTGGTATGAACTTGAATTTAATATATTTTTCTTTCAGGTGTTTCGGGGATCATTATTGCAAAATTATGTCAGTAAGTAAATAACGAAATAGTATTTAACAGGTGTTAATTGATATTTTTCTTAAAGCAGAGTCTGTTTGATCTTTATAAATCTAGTTGAATTTTTTTTTAATATAAGATATACGATAATTTTAAGAACAAAATTGGGTAAAAATTTGGATCAGGTAATGTTAAAAAAAATGCCGATATTCGGCAAGGGGGATAATCTGCGACTGCTAATACTTATGGGCTGAATCTTTGAATTGGCCATTTTTAATGACTGAGAGTGGCTGGATTTTTATCGAAGAAATGGTTAAAAGATGATAGATTTTAAAGAAAAAGAAGAAAAAAACTAAACATTTGAAAATTTAAAATGAAAAGAAACTAAAAGATTAAATCAGACGACAATTTGTTCCAATCCAATAGTGTCTCAGCTATTTACTTCCCTTGCATAATATAGCACATATGTACTAACCCTTATTCTAAACCTACTTTCTAATCCCAATTCTGAACCTACCTACTAACCCGAATTCCAAATCTACCTACTAACCCTATTAAGAATAACATTACTTGAGCATTAGTAAGAATATAGCCATTTTTAACCATTCTAAATAATTGCCAATTCAAAATTTTCCCCACAGCCATAGCATTTTTGTCGATTATCTCCCTTGCCAATTATCAACAATTTGTTAAATCTCACCTAATCCATACTGGGAGGTAAAAATTGCTTATAAATACAAATAAATCATAAGCCGCCAATCTTCATCTGAAGATAATTTGAATTAAACTCCAGTCCAAGACAGAGGCTTTGGTTAACTTAGTTTTTCCTCTCTAACAATTTAGGGCAGTAAACTGTAGGCTGTCTATGCTGTCATGTTTAACCAAATTAATATATAAAATTAACATTTCCTTACTGTGATTTAAAGTCACGACCAAGTGATTGATAGACGGCTCTCTTAATGGATGGCTCAAACTGATAAGTCTTACATATTTATAGATTTATTATATCTGTACAATGCAAAGGTAATAGTAAGCATCTCCAATTGGAATAGGAGGGGAATTTGACCCAGCAGCACCCAGGCTTATTCTGGTTCTCTGAAAACCAGATGAATGGTCCAGTACTATACTAAGTATACCTGTACTATTCTAGACATATAACAATATTCTTCTGAGCCAGATGACTCTTCATTGGTACACGAAAAAGTGGATAGATTTTATTCATAATATGGATGAAATAGGGTATTCCATTTACAGGTAAACAGCATTCTAAAAACTCATACAAAGGTTAAAAAAAATGAGTATACAACATTTTGATGAGAGATTAGAATTCACAAATAACATTACTTTCAATCTAAAGATACTGCTCTTTATATTTATATCAAAATATTTATTTAATCTATACATACATAAATATATATACACATATATATATACAGTATAATCATTCAACATTGATCAGTTATTAACAAAAAAATGAAAATAAAACTTTTCTTTGTTCAAGATACTGTTTTTCAAATAGCATACTAATTACCTCCCTTTTTAAATTTAACCACTTTTAGCTATTCAAAATGGTTTATTCAACAAATCCAAGGAACTGTGTTAGTCCAAGGATTACCAACATCTTATATTCTTTTGGGTCAGATGACTCCTCAATTGTACAAAAAATGGCTGATGTACTTGAAATATTTTGACTGCTTAAGCCAGCTCCAGTTTAGTTAGGGTGAGATTGAACTAATAAGAATACAAGTAGTTAAATTTAGTATGACCGATACTGGAATTAATGATTATGTACAATGTGGTCAGACTATTTTCCTTGTTTACATGTTTATTTGTTAACAATGTTTCATCCGTGTACCCTCCGGCCTTCATGGGGTGTTGTTTGTTCTAGAACGTGGAATCATGCTTCATTGGACTGGACATGTCACATCCATTTTAGTGTATATCCGTGTTGTGTTTTTGGTGTCAATTTCCTAAGCATTGGATAATCTGTTTGCTCTTTCCAAGAGGTTCTCAGATGCTATTAATATCAATGCTCAGTTGACTGATTGGTTCAATCACGAAAAAACACACACACACTTTCAAAGAAATCATGGATACAATTTATTAAAATAGACTTTACTTCAACTGCACTTCGTTTGACAGAATTTTCTTTTCATTATTCATATTTATTTGATGAAGTATTTCATTAGGTTGACTATTCCAGAATCACACTGTACAGACATTGAAACTGTATTTTCATTTATCCAGCCTGGCTCTTTGTTGGTACATTTTCTGGTTATTTCCCCTGTTTCTTGTTCTCTGTGTATATCCTTCCCACTTTTTGATGGAGCTACCAACCCTCTTGTCATACTTTCCATTCATGATCTTATATACTTCTATCATATCTCCTTTTAATCTTCCATCCCTGAGAGTTGGTAGCTTCAGTTTACGGAGATCCTCTTTGTGTTGGATTTGCCATTCCGGGTACTTGTCTCATTGTACTACTTTAGACTGAATCGATTAACTCTAAGTATTTGTCTAAGTATTTGTTTTGTATGGTGCCTAGACCAAATTTGCATACTCTCTGTTGGGTTCAAACTAAGGATTTTTTCTTCTACTATTTCTTCCCACGTTAAGCCCGACCTTGTGTCACATATTGCTGTGGTGGGACAGTGATTAAATAGAACTAAGGATTTGAACAGGGCTACAAATGCTTCCTTATCCGAGTGCTAGTAAGTCATATAGTTAATTTTTGGATAACTATTCTCCTTCATTTTCGAGTTCTTTTTTTTTTGTTTTTGTTTTTTTTAGCGATTCAGGCCGTTTATCTACAGCAGTGAGTATCAGAAATGAAGATTTAGCTCTCAGTGAACTCATCTTACTTTCGCTACAAGGATATCTGGTTGAATGCACTGGCTGCTCTACCATCTGAGCTATAAGAACTTGGTTCGCTGGAAGATCAAATCAAACTTTTGAACCTATGTTGAATAGCAGATACAAAGGTCAACGGAATGATCTTATATCCAGTGCCCACTGATAACAATAAACAGGATGTGCAAATGCAGAAAAGCATCTTTGGGACACCTCGTTGACAGGTGTTGAAAAAAAACATCCCGACGAGTGTTTTAACAAAAGGACATGCCACTTGCGCTTTCTTGAATAGAAAGCCAGAAAAACAACCGATGTTTTTTACCAGAAGAAGCCACATCCGGGTGGGCGGATACATCAGAAAGCATAGCCAGATGTAGGTCAACAAGAAGCGTGGCTGGATCCGCCAAACGAGTGGGCATAGATCCTCCTATAAGGTAATGTTCGCCGTCTTGGGGAGACCAGATTCCCAGTGATCACAGGCCACAAGACACCAAGACGGTTCCCGTGTGTCCATCTGTCATCCTGAACATGACTTTCTCTATCCGTTCTCCAGATGCCACTTGGAGCTATACCAAATGAAAATATATGCCTATATTTTTATAAACCCGCATCCTGTCGTCCTTTTTGAATGCCTTGCAGTTTCATGCCTATGTAACACCTACTCTCGATTCCAATCTCGCCAGCTCCATATTTCTTTTTCTATTTGTATCATCAGTAAAGCCATTACCTTTTTATTGAATTAAGATAAAGGTTCACAGTAGACAAAAAATTATCAAAAATTTTCTTTGTTCTTTAAACAAACCAAGTTTTGAAATTTTGGCAGAATTTTTTTTTTCTCTTCTATTTAGTTTGTTCATTACTCATACCAGGTATCAAACCAAGGACCTTCTGCACATGAGACGGACATACTAACCATTACACTATTCAAGCAGACATCATCTTTAGAAGTATTACGATGTTAAAAATTATTTTGGAATAACTGGAAAAAAATCAACCAGATTTAGCTGAAAAATGTCTGATTTGATAACCTTTGTGTGTTTTTTCACAATGAAGGCCAAGCTGCATTATGATTGGTTTTTAATTACTGGCCTTTTCATGTGACTACTGATGACATGAGTTGATTTAAATTTTGCTAAATCATTTGACTGTTTAATCATCACATTATTCTTTTGTAGTGTAAGCAATAAGATTATATAGAATTTAATAAGGAGTTTAGTGATAGGAAGAATATTTACATTCTGTGCAAAGCTCTGGAGATCCTACATGGTCAAGACTCTCTTCACGTTTCATAACTGTTGCAATTTTTTGAGGCAGTATAGGAAAACATAGTTCTAATCAAAAAGAGATTCTACCATGGCTTGGCACTAAAAAGGAAAATAACTTCATTCTGATAAATTCTGGCAACTTTAAATGTAAAAATTTTATTCGAGTCTCCAGCTTTTCAAACTGACTTCTTTTCATGACTGTTCTCAGCTACAGAACAATAGAAGGTATCTCTCATTTGAAAAAAAATCCTAGGTTTACCTCAAAAGTTAATCCATTTTTTAGAAGCTAATTTTTCTTCCTGGGTCATGAGTGTTATTTCCTGATTGCTTATGTGTAAAAAGTATAGAAAATGTCACTTATTCCTTTTAAAGCTTTGCTTTTCTGTCCAGGATCGTGATATTCAGATGTTGTATTTCTTACTTTATGGGATTAAAAATGTACAAATTCACATGTTGTCCAGTCTGAAATAAGTACATATCAAATTATCATGTCCTGATCACAAAAACAAAGTTTGAAGAGAATAATTGACATTTTCTGAACATTTCAGACATAATCAACTGGAAAATAGTACTTATTACCCCAAAACAAAAAAAGGTGGAAGAAATTGCACCGTGTAATTAGTATACAGATCAAAGTTCATTTTGAAGACCAACTTCCACCGTTTTCATTTATACCAAGCCTAAGTTTAGTTGCGATGAAAAAAAAACTTCCTCTGTCTTACATTACATTTTCAATGGAACTTTATCAAAGGTCTTTCATTGTGAAGACAATGTGATTTTGTTTGTTTTGAATACTATAAAGTCTTATATATAGAAATAATAAATAAATAAATAACATTCAATTCAAAATTCCTGTTTATGTGAAAGCCAAAATGGAAAAAAAGAAAAAACAGGTCTGGTTAGTGACTCACTAGAAACCGTCATCTGTCCGTCTTTTGGCAATGTGCTATATTGGCAGTGATTGATCAGAAAATTTGAAATTAATCCGAAAGTTACTTCTCTCACCTTTTGTCAAGTAGTGATCACTGCAATATCTAAATTTTCAAAGAAACAAACATGAATACAAGCTGCCTAATTTAGCATAAACTTAAATTATAAATACGACCCCTCCCCCCGAAAAAATTGGGATATGGGTTTCAAAGAAAAAGTAGATTTATATCTACTGAAAAACTTTACTGAAAAAGTAAATGGGGAAATTTTCAGCCTTCTACCCCTATTGCTGCGGCCTGTACACAATATATACGTATATATATACACAGCCAGCGATCCAGACCAGCTACAAAACTGAAGAAACCTATAGTAACAGTTTTGGTTGATGGTTTTAAAGAAAATAACTTTTTTTTTTTTTGGTGTTGGCAAAGTGAATGAACCAACAGATAAAATTGAAAGCTTTTGTCCAAATGGCTCCAATCTTGGGAAATCGTTTATAGACTCGGAAGCACTCAAGTAAAGTCATACACTAACTGAAAAAACTCACCGAAAATCAGTTTGTATAAAGCTATTATGAATCAGAGGCACCGTTTCAATTTTCCGTATTTCAGACTATTGTTTACCTTATATATCCACGAATTTATTCATTATACATACAATAGAAAAGTTGCAGTGATCGTCTACAGTCGAATGATAGTGGGAGTGGAGTTTGACCCTGCAGCAGCCAGGCTTATTAATAAAGTTGACGGAAATAGTAAAATCAAAATGCATTCAATTGTGAAGCCAGTTATCAACTAGCCAGATGTTTGATGTGAACATTTTCCCACATCTAACAATGTAAAAGTCATATATGCAAACTAGTATCTTTAATTGTATAATTGTTTGTCCTGACTGATTCCAGTTGTAGTGACCTATTCATTTTTAGTTGAAAATTAATACTAAGTATTTAGCTTTATATCATCATCAGTCTTTTATTGTTCGTTGTTGGACATAGACCTTCCCCAGGATCCGCCACAATTCTTTGTCATGGGTGTCGCAGAGGCAGTATTTTCTGAATTTGTCTAGTTCATCTCTCTATCTTGTAAACCTTATTTTTAATTTAACCACATATGTAATAAGTCACTTCCTTTAACTCCAGTCTATAAAAGCACTAACTTTTAGTAACCATGACTTAATTCAGCCCACGACTTTCAAGTCAGTAACTTCTCTTTCTCTTAATGTCTATGTCTTAATTCTCTTCTGGAAGCACACATGGATTAAAACCGATGTGTTTTCTGCGATTCAAATAGTCTCTCCGTTCTGTGTTTTTCAGTGTCTGAGAAAGGCCTCCCCGAGTTTGTTTTTGGTGATCATCAATTCAAGTGTGTCAAATCGCCTCAGAACTTGGCCGTTAGCATAACACTGATAACCTTGTTTTCATAATCATTGTTCGGTCTTTGAATTAACCGAACTTTAAGATGACAAAGCGTTTCAGTACCTCCACTTCATGACCCCCGACAGCAACTACAGAGTGTCTTCCTCTTAATCAACTGATTAATTTTCTCATTGTCTTTCTTCCAGCTAGTTAGACTTACGAGGAATTCTCTCATATTCATCAGATAGATGATTATCCTCCTTCCTCGAAGTAGCTACATAGTAATCTAATCTAGACAGGCCTAGCGTAATACGATCATCTAAATGTTTATGTTTCCCTCACAGCATTGATTGTACTATTTATAAATATTTTATTTGTCGAATCATTAGACATACGTTTATTATCTATCTAAACATTTGCATGTTTTTATTACTTGTCATGAACTTAGTTCAAATCCGGTGTCCTACTATTCAAACATGATGGTAAATACACGCTCTCGACAAAGGCAATATGGCTACCATTATGTTTACATTTTGGAACTGCCAATGGTAAGCCAGCAACTTCCGTCTTCCCCAACCCCTCTTATTATGTCACACGAGGCTGGCAACTCCCCAATGTGGTGGACACCATCTCTAGCGACAACTACATCTACTTCTACTCTTCCCCACTTGTTAGACCTTGACACCTTCAAAGTTATAATGGATTGGTCCATGTGAAATAGAATAACCTAGCCAATAAAAATAGGAGGTCGTATGTTGTGATATAAAGAACAATACATCATAGAAACTCTTAATACTTCATGTCTGATGATCACACGTTAAAAAATTCGAGTTGAATCGAGTTCAGACTTTACAAAAACTTAGAATTAGAATACTTGAATTATTGAAAATAAATAACCTAAAATAGCTTTAGGCTCCTTAGTGCCAATCCATATATAAACACTCATTTTTTATAGATACACATTAGAAGTATAATAATTATCAATCGCATTATTTTAGGCAATTAGCCTGTTATGCCCACATAAAATTCCTTTATGCACTGGTTGCCAAATGTCTGTGCAAGCAAACAGCCAATGGGGGTTGGGTATACCTACATTGTATTTACCTCAATAAACACTGACTGAAGTAAACTCATCTTTCTTGTCCTTCAAGGATCAAATTTCAATAAACCCCAAGTCTACCTTCAGGAGAGATACTACATAATCAAATCAGCGAAGCCCTACAAATGGCCCGACCAACCAGCCAAGTGGACTACAGATTCCTCTTTGTGCTCCTGGACGCATTTTTGAAACCAAAACCTTGAAAATTTGCATGAATTCATTAGAGGCACCATCTAAAAAATTTTCTGCGCTTTTGGGCGGGGGGGGTCTCAATGGTCATTTTGGGACCAACAATGCCTAAATCTTGTGCTGGTACTTTCAAGATAATATCAGATAAAAAAATGTATTTTTTAAAGAATCTTAGATGAAAGATCTATTTCTTTCAGATAATTTTTTTCTGGTACTCACAGGCTATAAGTGATTGATTTATGCAAGATATAATGATGTTCAAGATACTGCAAGAACTTGCATCCAACGATTTGAACATCTCATTTCTCCACAGTGGGCTAAGTATTCCACTATTCCAACGAGTCCAGTGCAGAGAAAAAAGGCTCAATCCAAATATGTTGAGTCATTCTCAGTGCTTGGACCAAAATTTGGAACTGTATTCCCGTTGAGACCACCTTAATAACAAAACTGATGAGTCTCAAGACTTCTCTGAGGAGATTCCTTGAGAAGATCCCAGACAACACACTAACACCTGGATACACATCCATAGATGTTAGCAACATACCAGTGTATACTGTACATGGTCAACATTTGTGGATATGACGGTGAGGAGCCTACCTTCACTATATCAAAGTTGAAGATGAAAAAAGTTTCCCTTCTTCCACTAAAATTAAACTCGCATTTCCCCAAGAGGCATTCTTGCCTCTCTATAAGAGGATCTGTCAATCCGTCTGGCCCCCTCCCCCCATATTGTTTCCAGTCAGATTTACTTGAAACTTATTTGAAAGGTGTCCGTTGACGAGATGCTTCTCACTTAAGGTCATGTGATCTGGCAATAATGACATTTTAAATTTATAGTGGACACCTAATTAGTTAATTTTCGACTAGTGCCAGGTCGATCAAAATTAAAATTCGATCCTGGAGACCACAGTATTTAAAGCTGTGAGAGATTAGGTGTTTTTAATAGTTTTAAAATATTATGAAAAGGGCTTAGAGAAGGGAAAGAAAAGAAAAAAAAAAAATCTAGCCAGAGATGGAAATTGGGGGGGAGGGGATACACTGTATACCCAGTTACACCTCAGTTTACAAACACCAAAATAAAATTTTCCACAATATAAAATCTTTTTTTTTGTTTAATTTGGACTCAGTAAAAAGCTGTTCATAAGTGAATAGCACTGTTGTATACATGTAAGTTTGTTGATAGATGATGAGCTGGTAAGTTCTTCCTTGCCTTTGTGGTAAAGTGTTGTACTGCCATCACAACAGAGGAAAATTTATTAATTCAAGGTGGTTAATTCACTTTAATGGAATTTTTTTTTATTCCCTCTAATGTTCAATATGTATTTGGTTTTCTGTCCTCATCAAAATCATTGCTTGAACATTGTTTTATCATCCCTTATTTATACAACAATTGAAAGACTTTATACAATTTTTACTACCTCAGAACATAACCCTATTTAATAGGTCATTTTCTATAAATATCTAGACCTTGTTTTACAATTTCTTTTACAAACCATCATTAGGAACGAATTGGTTTGTAAGGGCGAGGTATACCTGTATTTATTGGTTTCCAGTTCTTTTTCAAGGGAGACTTATTAACTATCCTCAGAGCTGCTTCAAGGTAATGGGGACATGGGCACTCACCCGTCATTTCATTCTTCCGTGATTCCTGGGAATAAATCCAAAATACTGCCTTACTTTATATCAGTGGTTCCCAACATTTTCATCAATGCCGACCACTTTTATCTAAATGAATTTTCCCCACCAACCCCAAGCTTCTGAAAGGTCTGTTTACTCAAAAAAGCTCACAGACCCTCAATAATAACTTCATAGAACCAAGGTTTTGGAACCTTAACTGTGACATCAAATTCTCATACAACCTCGTTTCCATCACTTTAATGTACACTGATTTACTCTAGTGTCCTTATCTTGGTTATCAGAGTCAACGTTTTGGCCATTGTGCCATCCAACCTTCTTCAGGTGAATTGTAACAAGGGCCACCCTCTGGGACTTTCAGACCAGACCCTCCACTCCAGAGATTCCAAAACTCTCCTGAATCATAGGTATGGCAAAAATACTGAACAATCACAGTTTATATTGTATCCTCACTTTCCCGACAGTTGTTTTTTATTAAACAAAAACAAAACAAAAAACCCAGAAACAAACTAACAAATACACAAAGACATACTACAACTAAAAAATACTTCATTAGAAATTGTCAACATGGCTAGCCAGACTGGTTTAAAAACTGAGAGAAACCTATGTATGTATCATGTGTACAGGCTATACCAATGGAACTGGAAGGTTGAAAATTTAAACATTTGCTCATCATCATTCATTTTGATTAGTTTTTACCTTCATACTAATTTTCAGTTGCCTTTCATCAGAACTTTGAATTGGACTAATCCTACTGCACCAACTGAACTGAAGGGTGCCACAGGATTACATACAGCCAGATTCAAAGTTGTGATTAAAAAAAAAAAAAAAAAAAAGCAACTGAAAGTTAGGATGAAGATAAAAACTAGTCAGAATTAATAATGATGTTGCAATACTTTAAAGAATGAAGTAAAAAAAAAAAAAAAAAAAAAAATTGTATTAAGGGACTGCTAAGTCAATTTCAATTGTAATATTCTATGCTGATGTTTACAATTGAAACTTAGCAGTCCCTTAATACAATTTTTTTTTTTTTTTTTTTTTTTTACACTTCATTCTTTAAAGTATTAAGGGACTGCTAAGTTTCAATTGTAAACATCAGCATAGAATATCGGCTGTAAAGAGTAAGGTTTAAGGTGTAAACTTGGTTTCCACTTAAAAAAAAAAAAAAAAAAAAATTACTTCTCTAGCCTTTTGTTATTGATCATTTAGAAAAAAAAAAAAAAAATTTTCAAAAACAAGTGAGAATGATGCCAGACATGCCCCCAAGGCTCAAAGCAGCCAGGCGTTTACTGGACCCCACTCCAGCTTGTGAGTTAGATTCTCACCGTGGGCTTGCTCTTTATTATCTGATTGCTCTGTTTAACCATTGCTGTAGGATAGTTGTGGTAAAAATCACCCAAAAGTTAGAATGTAAAAGGTAAAAACTAGAAAAAATTAATGTTGCAATACTTCAGCCAAGAAAAAAATTTGAAAAATTGACAATATCATAGTGTACACTCATTATGTTGAGAAGATATGTTTATCTTTGAATTCCCTTCCAAAGTCAGTTTGAAGTGGGGGGGGGTCCAATGGGCAATGTAGGATTTTGCTGAATTGATCCCTTAATGATCAATACCCCCCCCAAAAAAATATCGAAAGTAATATTTATTCGTGACAGTTGTGAGCGAGCAAGATTAAAACAATTTAAAAAATATTAAAAAAAAATTTTCTGGGCATTTGAATTTTCAGCTAAATCCATAAATAGTCGATGGTTTCCACCAAGCCTGAAATTCAGATTAGAGATGGGCTACTTCTTTCATGTGAAAATCTCTTGAGCATTGTTCCAAACTAGATTTTCAAGTTTACATCTAAAAATCAGGTCAAAAAACATCTGGAAATATCTAGATTCTCCAGATATGTTTCTCAGATTTTAAGATATGTATTAAATTTTTAATAACTCAAGTGATTTTAATTTCCAACATTTTAAAAATCTTATTTTATTATAAATCAAATAAAAATATTTTATTAGGGAAAAAAATATCCCCCACCCCATGGCAATTTAGCATATAGACACAAAACCATCTGGGCAAGGGACATAACTCATTTTGATATGTCAGTCAGTGACAATCAATGCTACGGCATATAAAAATAGTGGGTCATAAATGAACAAATAAGTTAAGTCTAGTCGTACAATGAATCGTTTTGTTGCAAAGTGTTGAGTTGGAGAACATTTTGGAGGACCATTGATCGCCCCTAAAGGAAATAAATTGATTTAGGTCATTCAAATTACTAGCAACTCTTGAATGGGTTGATCTTGTTAGAGTTAAAGTACTTAAAGCCCAAAATAAAATGTCCCAGGGATCTTCAGTAGATAATCTGAGGTTCCTATTACTGCTGGGATCTATATTTCCTCAGATTCTTGAAAGAATGAAAATTAAAATTGAGAAAAAAAAAAAAAAAAAAAAAATTAAATTAAAAAAATTAGATTATCTAATAGAAGAGATGTGTGTGCAGCATAATTAAACAAGAGGCCATTTACCAGATATATTGGTCAGCACACAGTGTAGATTTTCAATTTTTTTGGATCAGCGGTTCTCAAGAAATCTAATACAAGTAAATAAGATCTAAAATATTATAGACCTTTCTTCATAGCTTCTATAAAATATCTCCCTCGATTTCCACTTCTTAGAATGAAAAAAAATTTTTTTTAGGTATTCTATATCTTAATTGGCGACACTGACAAGAAATAACTGAAATACATTCAAGCCATAGTTTCGTATCACTGATGATGAATTATTTTACATGATTATTATGACAGGTTGCTCTATACACACCATATACATACACCTTTGAAACGGACACAGTCTTAGTATTGTTAAATTTACATAATAAAAAGGACACTTCTTGGTATAACAGAATGAAGAAGAGCCAACTATAAGCCAACTGTACCATTTTTTCAATTGAACCCCACATGTAAGAGGACCCCGCACTGAGGTAATCAATTCTAGTTTTGTCAAACAACACACTACACTTAACACCACAAAAAGAATTTCTTTTCACACCCCTAAATACAGTATACATGTAGTTTATCTATTAGAAAATAAATTTCACTAGCAAGGCAATATTCAGAGCCTCATACAAAGTCAAAAAAATCTGGTTAGTCGCTCAACAGAGATCACCATGTGACCTGGGCATTGGCAGCAGGCTGCATTGGGGGTGATCAATTAAAAAAAAAATGGTTGAAAAAAAAAGGGGGGGGTGATCAATGGATGTTTCTTCTTGTCTTTTGTAGGACAGTGATCAGCAAGGAAAGAAAAAAAAAATTTTTTCTTAATTTAAAAAAAATCGTGAATGCTGTCTGGACACAAACTAAGATACTTAAATTGCCCATTAAACTTTTCTGCATCATCTAAGCCAAGGATTATGACAGACACCTCAAGGAGGCCGGAGGGTACTACAGCCGAAACATTGTGACTATAACAATCGAGATGAGAGCACTAGTCCAAGTAAACCAGTGAATAATAAAATAAAATTTCCAGTGTCCGAACCAAAAGATGGCATATCATAAAACATTTGTTTTGCGGATCTTTAATGACACTGGTGACAAAAAAGAAAATACTTGACCAGTTAAAACGATATCAAAATTCAATTTGCTGATATAACCTCTAGCATTCAGTAGGCGGCTTTGTTCACTAAACAACAGTCACCTCGTGTGTTCGAATTTTGTTCGGGTCTTCATGTCTATTAATTTGAAGACATTTTTTTTTTTCATTCCGTTTCATCGGAAGTGAATTTTTTTCTAAACCAAACATGGCAAAATTTCATAATTTCTTGTGGAATATTAAACAAAAATATATCAAGTTTTATTCACGCCCAAACTCAACAGCATTGAAACCGATGCTGTCTTAAGATACACCCCTACAAAAAAAATCTTCTCGGCAACAGAGTTTCAATCATGATTCACCAGAAATAATGGAATCCTGCTATGTTCGATTTAGAATAAAAATCATCTTTCTATAAAAGAGGCAAGGGTGATCACATTTATTGGCGACATTGTATATGATCAGATACTAACTTTGAAAGCCTGTAACAAGTGTGAGTGCACAAATTCTTGGCCCCTTGAAAAAGAATGCAGAGAGAAAAGAAAAGAAAAAAATTAGAGTACATTAAGAGAAACTTTTGATTGTATTCTCTCTAAGATCCACCAATTCTGGCAAAGAAAGGGAGATAAATTCAATGATGATCAAAATAATTGAACAAATTTGAAGTTAGAGGATGATTTAAAAGAAAAAAAAAAAAAAAAAAAAAAAATAGAATAAAATAAAATCCAATGAAAAAAATATATAAAAAATAAAATGAAAACAGACAATTCAGCACATAAATATGGCATTTGAAATTCATAGTTTTATAAAATTATTTAATAATATAGACATCTTTGTGGTATTTTTAATATACTGGAAGCTGAGCCACAAAATTTTTGTTACAGGTCAAAAGGTCAAGAAATGACCAATTGGGAGGTGGGGGTGGGGAATGGAGTGTCTTGGAGGAAGAGTTGTTGAGTTTTAGGAATGAATTTATAAAAGCCATTCACAGTAGGGTCGGCATTTCTTTTGGCGGAAGAGAATGTGGCAAATGTTTTAGTTTTAAGGCATAAGCTTCCACGATAAGGACCCCTATCACTCTCCCCGTTACCCTAATCCTGATGCCGGAGTCGCTTTCAAATGGCTGGGAGCTCAACAGCTTTCATTAGAAAAAAAAAAAAAAAAAATAATCTTTTTTTTTTTCCTGTTAAATTTAGTCAATAAGCCTCTCTCTTGCATCTACACAAGTTCTTCAAATTGGCCGTCACCAGCTCCAATCAGGGCTTTTGGTCGAACCAGCAGACTTTATTTTTGATACCTGAAATAACCAACCCTAACCCAATCGAACCTCATTCTCCTTTTGGGCCCTTAATCAGACATTGACAAACTTGTGTGGGAGAGTTTTGTAGGGATTGATGGTTGGTACTGTGTGGGTCGGATATCGCTCGAGCTTGATTTGGGTCTCCCCGTATCAGACAATTGCGACCGAGTCTCATCTTTAGAAGAGTCATAAGCCACAACAAGTTTGGATTTTTTGTTTATGCTTTCCGACGAAGACATTCCGTCTGCTGCGGCAGATTTCAATCCTCTAAGGGATGAGGGTGAAGATTTGACCGATTTCACTACGCCAGCCTCACTTTCATCGTAGTCGTCATCATTGATGACCAATGCAATGCTGTGTTCGTCATCGGCTCCTTTTGCCTGCTTTATAGGACAACAAGTGTCGGTGTAACACTGTTTATCAGGCCCACATTCTAATGCACAGTCACGGCCAGGACGAATCTCTTCAAACTGAAAAATACATTCACATTTATTATAAGTCAAGGAGAGAAAAATAATTATCTGGAAAAAAAAAAAACAAAAAAAACAAAAAAAAAACAAAAAAAACAACTACCCCTGCCACCGGTTCTTCAATGTTAATAAAACAAGTGGCAAGGATATTGTTTACACTCAAGAGCTGGTAGAATTAGGGAGGGGCAAGGATAAGTATCACCCGCTGAAAAATTAATAATTGCAATCCCCACTGTCCCTAACCAAGCTTTTAGCAGTACTGTATTCCAGTATACAAAACTGGACATTTAATCTAAATGAATAAAACTATTGAACATTATACATCAACCAATGCTCTGGTATTATGACAAGAGGACCGTTTACTGGAGTTAGATACACAGTTAAGGAGCTTGGCTGAGTTGTAATGGACTGTAGTATTCTGAATATCTTTTTAAACCAATCATCTTATACATAGTGTTAGCAGAAACAATTGCCAAGCCTGACACTGTAAGTGTTGCCAACTAAAAAATATTTTGGGGATAGGTTGACTGCCAAAAAGTGCTAAAAATGAAATTTTTTTTCCCAAAATATCCAAAAAAAAAATATCGCAAAAACCAAAACAAAAACAATACATATATTTAAAAAAAACAAAACAAAAAACCATGACTGAAAAGATGCTCAAAATGGTGTGGAGAGAAAAAAAAAAATATTAAAATTTTATATATATATATATATATATATATATATATATATATATAAGAAAAAGGGCCACACACTCACTACATATGTATCCAAGTTTTAGCAATTTTTGTCCAGTCAAATTTTTATTTGTCAAAGACAGAATTCTGTTAGAAGATGGAGATTCAATACCAAGGCTTATAGTCTGGCATACACAGCTAATGGAATAAAAATTAAAACTGCAGACCTTAAAACGCTTTTATCAAGATTTTGGCAGAACTGAAAATCCAGATTTTACTTACCTCTACAAATTCTGGTTGAATTGTTGTCGAATGAATGCCTTCATTATGGAACAACTCTTTGATCTTGCCCGCAACCTGCATGTATTCTTCAATATTTTGGCACCGAACGTGTGCCGACGCAATAATTCTGTTGCCTGCTAATTGCCAAACATGGAACTCATGAACTGCAAGAACTCCACTGATCTGAAAGAGAAGACAACATTGAGCAATTATGGAAGAAGAAATCAAGTTAATCTCAAATAGTCAAAGAAAAATGACAGCTGCAGGGTCCAACTCCACTCAGACTAAAGATGATTATTGCTACTTTTATATTTTATACACTCCATAGACCTGTTAGAATTTGACTCTCAAAATAGCTAAATACAAATAGAAAGATCCCTACTGAATCAGGTTACACCAACTGTAAAAAGGAAATGAATTAGACAAAAAACCCCATGAAAATCATCGCCTCTTTCTCAGTCATTTAAAAGGATTACTAAATGTATTGTCAAACTCCTAATCTAGACACTCGCTACATATGTATCCAAGTTTTGTCAAAATGTAAATCTTCTGGCAATGGATTTCAATTTAAAATATCTATTTCTGTCTTCCTGCCAGACCACTTTTCTCATCTCTGCACAAATTAGGATGGTCGGTCTTGAACAAGTGGGGTAGATGGGGGGGGCTAGACTCACTCAACATATTGGAAAATTATGGACCCTGGCTCCTGCTTTTCAACAGGTCTAAAGTGTATATATTGAATCCAAAAAAATTCAATATTATTTTCAGTATAAATGTACTTATTAGAATGAAAGAAGCCCTTGGCATATTGGTAACACAAATTTTCAAAGATATGCAAGACTTGTCAGCATGAAGAAGAAAAAAAAGGTGAAGAAGAAAAAAAGGGTGAAGAAGAAAAAAAGGGTGAAGAAGAAAAAAAGGGTGAAGAAGAAAAAAAGGGTGAAGAAGAAAAAAAGGGTGAAGAAGAAAAAAAGGGTGAAGAAGAAAAAAAGGGTGAAGAAGAAAAAAAGGGTGAAGAAGAAAAAAAGGGTGAAGAAGAAAAAAAGGGTGAAGAAGAAAAAAAGGGTGAAGAAGAAAAAAAGGGTGAAGAAGAAAAAAAGGGTGAAGAAGAAAAAAAGGGTGAAGAAGAAAAAAAGGGTGAAGAAGAAAAAAAGGGTGAAGAAGAAAAAAAGGGTGAAGAAGAAAAAAAGGGTGAAGAAGAAAAAAAGGGTGAAGAAGAAAAAAAGGGTGAAGAAGAAAAAAAGGGTGAAGAAGAAAAAAAGGGTGAAGAAGAAAAAAAGGGTGAAGAAGAAAAAAAGGGTGAAGAAGAAAAAAAGGGTGAAGAAGAAAAAAAGGGTGAAGAAGAAAAAAAGGGTGAAGAAGAAAAAAAGGGTGAAGAAGAAAAAAAGGGTGAAGAAGAAAAAAGGGGTGAAGAAGAAAAAAGGGTGAAGAAGAAAAAAGGGTGAAGAAGAAAAAAGGGTGAAGAAGAAAAAAGGGTGAAGAAGAAAAAAAGGGTGAAGAAGAAAAAAAAGGGTGAAGAAAAAAAAAGGGTGAAGGAAAAAAAAAGGGTGAAGAAAAAAAAAGGGTGAAGGAAAAAAAAAGGGTGAAGAAAAAAAAAGGGTGAAGAAAAAAAAAGGGTGAAGAAAAAAAAAAGGGTGAAGAAAAAAAAAAGGGTGAAGAAAAAAAAAAGGGTGAAGAAAAAAAAGGGTGAAGAAAAAAAAAAGGGGGGTGAAGAAAAAAAAAAGGGGGGTGAAGAAAAAAAAAAAAAAGGGGTGAAGAAAAAAAAGGGGTGAAGACAGATGATTTTTTTTAAAGTAAGGAAAAAGTGAAAAAAAAAAAAGCAAAGGAAGAGAAAAAAAATATATATAATAGTAAAGTTCCTTCCCAAAAATCTCACCTGTTCAAGTTTCTCTTTGATGTCTTTGACTTGAATGTGAGTTGGAACTGTTTGTAAAAGAATCAACCCAGATTCTCTTACTTTATGAAAAGAAAAACAAAATCAATGATTAGAATAAAAGTATAAAATAAACTATTTTGATTATATATATATATATTATATATATATATATATAAACACATGATTCAAAAATATAATGTATATGCCAGCATTTGATAGAAATTTAATTTTTTTTTTTAACTATGCAAATATTACCCGGTGTCTGATGTGCTGGTATTACAAGTAGGAGGCCAGTCTACCAAAGCTCAACGTGGACAGTTGAAGAGCACTATTGAGTGGTAGTCCTCTAAATACTCTAATAAAACATTCATCCTTTTGTCCAGCATATACAATAAGCAAAGAGCAGATTTGAGAAGACGCCTCACAATGATAGAATTAGTGAACAGCACAGATTGAAAGTAGAGGTACTTCAATTATTGACGCTGTCATTTTGTTGCTTATTTCGAGAAAGTTGGCCTACACATGAACTTCAGCAAGACGAGGATCATGTGCAACAACCACATCGGGGATAAAAACACTATGATCAAAATCGAGGACACACAACTGGAAGAAGTAGACCACTACATCTACCTAGGGCAACGAATCTCCACGAGACCCTCAAAAGAAGAAGAAATCAAGCGAAGAATTACACTAGGATGGCAAGCCTTTGGCAGAGCTAGCTCAACCTTCAAAAATAATAAGATCCCATTGATCCTAAAGAGAAGGGTGTATAACCAATGCATCCTCTCAAAAGTCACTTATGGAGCTGAAACATGGAACCTATCCAAGAGACAGACCTGTAAATTAAGAACCATGCAACGTGCACATGAAAGAATAATGCTGGGCCTCACATGGAGAGACCACAAGACAGCACAGTACATCCGAGAAAAGACAAGAGTTAGGGACATCATAGAATCCATAAAAAATCTCAAATGGCGGTGGGCTGGCCATGTTGCAAGAATGGCAGACAATGGATGGACATCGCGACTCACAACATGGATCCCCCGAGACCACATGCGCAACCGAGGCCAGCAAAATGTTAGATGGAGAGACGAGCTAGACAAGTTCAGGAAGTACTGGCTCCATGACGCCCATGATAGGGAAGTGTGGCAAATCCTGGGGAAGGTCTATGTCCAACGACGGACGTTAAAAGACTGATGATGATGACAGATTGAAAATGAAGGATACTCTTTTGGTGAGTTTCAAACTATCATCACCGAGTACTTATTCAGTTCATATCAGTACTGGTTACTAGCAATCATACACTGATGGTTCGAAAGGTTGCAATTAATAGCAGTTGAAATTAAGATGAAAGGAATACTAGTCAAAATGAAGCTTGACTGTGCTATGGTCAAATTCCCTTGCTTCATTAAAATCTGAAGGGTAAACAAAACCGAATTCATTTCTCCATACAATATTACATCAATTATATCAACTTAGTTCCTGGAAATGGAATTAGCAAAATTTAGCAAAGCAAATTGTTTTCAGTTTGGCTCTAGAAGTGGGACTGAATTAGTAATCAGTTCTTGCATACATCAGTTATTCGTGCATGACGTAACCATTTTTTTTTCTTGGTCATTGTTGTCCCTAATACATACAAGAATAAATTAAAAACTCCACAGTAGGAATTTCACAATGATGGCCGGCAATTATCAATGGATGACCATTAAAAAAAAAGAAAAATCATGATATATAACTTACATAATGGAATTGTAGTTGTCAGGATAAGGATCACCATTCCTATACTGGAGAGGGAGAAAAAAAAAAGAAAAAGAAAATTAAAATTTGCAAGAGTTGAGAAAAGTAGAAAATCAAGATCTTAGAAACGGCTTGTGGGTTATTTGGGCTGAATTACTAAGATTTCCTAACTGCTTTTTTTTTTTTTTTTTAGAGAAAAATATTACAATTACTATTGATACAACTAGTATACATAAAAACAATAAATATGGCACCATGCCATCTTGGGGGAAAAAAAAAAAGTCCATTTAAAGTGTTATATCTGATCTTTTGCCAACTGTAAAGGCCTTTGTAGCTCAATTGATAGAGCAGCTGGTATACATAGGTAGGCTTCCCAAAGTAAAGAGATGAGAGTTCAAGTCTTGCCTTGAGCTTATTCTCCATGTCCAATTAGCACTGTCTATTAATGGTCATAGACTGACGGTCTGAGTAGTTGCAATAGAAAGCTACTAAAAAGACATGTCTGGTTAGTCACTCAATAGAAACTGTCATATGACCAACACGTTTTGGCAGCATGTTGTGTAAGGGATGATGATTAGAAAAATTTGAAAAGGGGTGATCAATGAGTGAGCTACTCTACTCATCTTTGATCAGTGATGACTAAAATTTTCTTAATTTAGAAAGAAAAAAAAAAAAAAAAAGCAAAGACCAAGGGAAAAAATTTAGCATAAGCCCACATTACAAATTGAACCCCCCCCCCACTAAAAACCTACTTTAAAAAAAGTTTTTCTAAACTTAAAGATTGGATGTTCAAATCTTCAGCCCTCTAATGATATCAGTGCGGCACAAAGTCAGCCAAATCAGCAGTTATCATTGTTTCCACTAAATTCTTATCAGTTCAGTGTTTTCATTAGCTGTGCCCCCCCCGACTATATGCACCGAACGATAAAATGAATCATTAGATCTTATAAACCAGCATATACAATAAATATATAAAATAAAATGGAAATAAAAAAACAAGTTTAAAACTTGTACTCATGTCAGACGAAATTTACATTTTTCATGAGTTAACAATTGATATTTAGTTGATAAGAAAGTAAGGATTCCAAGCTCGACACAAGTGAGCTTTGATAAAATATCTTCCACTATTTGAGATAGAGAGAGAGAATGAAGTGTTATACCAAACTATTTAGAAAAGTGTGCCCTGACTAAATAAATAGTTTCAGATTTCATCAACAGAAAACAATCATTAAAAAAAAAAAAAAAAAAAAAAAAAAAAAAGTTTTTTTGATAAAATCAGTCATCAAAAACTGAGAGAAACATTTGCCAACAGTTTTTGTTGACTATTTCTAAGGAAAGAAATACAAACCACAAATTAATAATGGTTGAAAATGTTTCAAGTAAAAAATAAAATCAAGATAATTATTACCAAGTTCTTCAATATTTGCTAAGATTCAATAGCAAAATTTGAGGATGTATTTTTTTTTTTTTGCAAAACCGAATTGTTTTGCCAGAGTGAAAAATAAATTAAAAAAATTTTTTTTAAAAGTCTGAATGTTTATTTACCTCATTGCAGGGTCAACGTAATATTTCCAGTCATCTCTAACAAACCAAATGATTAAAGCACTAATGATGACGATCACAGATCCTAAGGCATCACCAAGAATATGCAAAAACACACCACGCATATTCAGCTGAGATCCAGAAGCTGCAAAAGGGAAAAAATCCAAGTCATTCTTCCTTCCAGATTTGAATTAGAAACATTTTTCAAGGGAGGGGGGGGGGATAGATAAATTAAGGGGAGAAAAATAATTAATTAATTAATCAATTAATTAGGGGGGAAATTAATTATTCAATTAATTAGGGGGGAAAATTGATTAATCAATTAATTAGGGGGGAAAATCAATTAACGGGAAAAAATCAATTAACGGGGGAAAAATCAATTAACGGGGGTAAAAAAAATTAATTAATGGGGGTAGAAAAAATTAATTAACGGGGGTAAAAAAATTAATTAACGGGGGTAAAAAAAATTAATTAACGGGGGTAAAAAAAAATTAATTAACGGGGGTAAAAAAAAATTAATTAACGGGGGTGAAAAAATTAATTAACGGGGATAAAAAAATTAATTAACAGGGGTAAAAAAATTAATTAACGGGGGTAAAAAAATTAATTAACGGAGGTAAAAAAATTAATTAACGGGGGGGGGGAATTAATTAACGGGGGGGGGAATTAATTATGGGGTAAAAAAATTAATTATGGGGTAAAAAAATTAATTATGGGGTAAAATTAATTAACGGGGGAAAAATAAAGTAATCAAGGGGGAAAAATAAAGTAATTAACGGGGGAAAACTAAAGTAATTAACGGGGGAAAAATAAAGTAATTAACGGGGGAAAAATAAAGTAATTAATGGGGGAAAAATAAAGTAAGTAACGGGGGAAAAATAAAGTAAGTAACGGGGGAAAAATAAAGTAAGTAACGGGGGAAAAATAAAGTAAGTAACGGGGGAAAAATAAAGTAAGTAACGGGGGAAAAATAAAGTAATTAACGGGGGAAGAATAGATTAAATAAGGGGGGAAAATAAATCATTTAAGGGGGGAATATAAATTAATTAAGGGGGAAAAATAAATTAAGGGGGAATTAATTAAGGGGGAAAAATAAATTAATTAAGGGGGGGAAAAAAGAGTAAATTAAGGAGGGGAAAAAAGAATAAATTAAGGGGGGAAAAAAGAATAAATTAAGGGGGAAAAAAGAATAAATTAAGGGGGAAAAAAGAATAAATTAAGGGGGGGGAAAAAGAATAAATTAAGGGGGGGAAAAAAGAATAAATTAAGGGGGGGAAAAAAGAATAAATTAAGGGGGGAAAAAAAGAATAAATTAAGGGGGGAAAAAAAGAATAAATTAAGGGGGGAAAAAAAGAATAAATTAAGGGGGGAAAAAAAGAAAATTTTTTATGATAATGACAGAGATAATATCAAACATTTTTCGCTTTTACTTACTGATCTTGACAGGAACCTCCTCAGTGCCATCTTCAGAATGGTTGATGACAATCTCGGCAGTGTTCCCAAGTTTATTTTCCACTAAAGCAACATTCTCAGATTTGTCACTATGACTGTGTCCGTGCGAATGACCTTCAAGAAAAATACAAGAGAGCAAATGATAATGGGTCCAGAAAGAGAAAGAGAAAAAAAAATTGAATGCAATGGCATTTATGAAATTTTAAAAACACAAGTATTCCCTTTTTTTTTCAAAATTTAGCTTCTTTATGGCTGTTAGCAGATATTTGCCTTGACAAACACAGTATTGCCAACTCAAGACGCCAGTCTGACAAAAAGCACCACATTTGAAAAAAAAAAAAAAAAAAAAAGAAAAAGTGCTCTAAATGTTTAAGCCCTTTGGTGCCAATTTAGCAATTTTTCACACAGCCAAATTTCTATTTGCCTAAGACGGAAATCTGTCTGAAAACAGAGATTCAACGTAATGCTTTATCCCAATTTCTTGCCTTCACAAAATAAGACAAAAAGTCAATATAGTATTTACGTCGGTCTGGCAGAAAGACCCAATAGTACACAACCTCTTCCTCTTGCAACTTCTACCACTCCAACCTCGGCGTAACATATCAAAACTATTTTAGGGGTCTAGGGATGCTTAAGAATTTTTTACATATAAAATGATGTTTGATTACACAATTTCAGCTTACAAAAAAAAAAAAAAAAAAAAAAAAAAAAATCCAACCAGTGAATGAAGGATATATAACCTATGTATCCTACCAATAGTCACAAACTGAGAACCATGCAACGTGCACATGAGAGAATCATGCTCAACCTCACATGGAAAGATCATAAGACAGCACAATATATCAGAGAAAAGATTGAAGTCTAAGACTCATTGGAACTGTGAGAGAACTCAAATGGCAATGGGCTGGACATGTTGCAGGAATGTCAGACAACTGCTGGACATCATATCCCACAACATGGATCCCCAGAGATCAGGTGTAAGGCTGTGGCCAACAGAAAGTAAGATGGGGTGACAAGCTAAAAAAACTCGGGGAAATACTGGCGCCATGATACCCATGATAGAGAGGTCTGACAAATCTTGGGGAAGGTCTATGTCCATAGACAGATGCTAACAGATTGATAATGAATGTTCGATGTACAGGTATATTTCACCTTTACAAACTAATTCGTTCCTAATGATAGTAAAATGGAGTATAATCATTCATAGAAAACCATGCATCTTCATTCGAGAGACACATATGAATTTGTTAACAGTAATACACATTATGCAATTTTGATTTTGCAACAGGCAATTAACATTGTCTTATCATTGAGTCAAAACATACTTTCGTTTACATTTCCCAACACACTGGGGAGACAAATTTTCACCATATTTCAATTTCTTCCTAATGTTGAATACATTTCTCCTTAATATTCCCAATGTTTTACAATTTCATCACAACTTGAGGCGGTATCTTTCAGATAAACTTCCACTGGGACACTTTCCTTTGGATTCAAACCAATACTAGATCACATAATATTGGACAAACACCGTAATCATAACTACAAGAGTATCATGTCCAATCAGAGTCCTGTAACTACAAATGAGTTTAAAATGGATGCAGGTTATAAAAAGGAGTTTAAATTGGCATGCTAGTTCACCTGTGATCAGCCACCATCCTGGGGTAGGATGAGGTCAAGTTTGCTTGAGGTCACATGAGGTCAACAATGGTTTAGATTTTCCTTGAACAGGATACTAGATTGAATGCAGAATCCAAAATGCATAACATGAATTACTGTTTACTTCTTTGTAGTTTGAATAGGGTTTAAAAATGGAATAAGTCTAAAAAGGTACGCAATAATTACGATAGTGCTGTATTTACAATAATGCTAAAATATATATTCATATAATTCATCCATACATTAATAAAATCGCTTCATTTCTTTTTTTTTTTTTTTTTACAGATTCTATGCTAGTAGCTAGCTAGGGGTTTTAAAGGTCAACATCATTTACAAAAGGTCAGTCAATAAGTGACTCGGAAAATACTTACCGTGACCATGGAATAAAAACAAACCAATAAGGTTTACTAGAAGACCAAACACGCCAACGCCAACCAACATCTTTGCGTTGTGAATTTCTTCTATTTGGACAAGGCGCTTCAGTGACTCAACGAGAATGGAGAAACAGAGAGCAATGAGGAAGACTGCGTTGACCAGAGCCCCGAGGACTTCAGCCCGAGCCCAACCAAATGTGTTCTTTTGAGTCCTCCATTTGGAGATCTGAAGAAAAATTTTAAAAATCAAAAATTAAAATAAATTGAAAAATCTTTTTTTTTTTAAATTATGATAAATTTTTTAAAATTTGAATTTGAAAAAAAAAAAAATTTTTTTTATACAAAAATAGAAAAAATTTTTAATTAATTAAAAAAAAAAAGAAAAAAGAAAATGAACAAATAAAAATAAAAAATACATAGATAAATAAATAGAAAAAATTTTTAAAAATTAAACAGGTCTTGTTTGTTGCTCAGTAGGGCCAAACAGGTTATGATGTCTTTTGGCAGTATGTCATGTTGGGGGTGATCAATTAAAAACATTGGAAGAAGGGATGATCAAGTAAAAGATTATTTCTCTCAACTATTGAATTTTCAGAAAACAAGCATGAATGTTGCTGAATACAAATTATGGGAACAATAAACTTACATTGTAAATTGACCCATCTTCGGAATCAGTGAGCAGAGTTCAAACCCCCTACTAAGACAGCTTGCATTTACTTTGCACTAATACCTTCAGGAAAGGCATGAATCCATCTCTTGTTCCCCTAGCTATGGTTAACTAGTAGAGCAGAAGGAGCTCTGTAGCCACAACTGGAGACTGACAACCGACTCGAAACCAGCCTGAAAATGGATGGGCTCTATCAGGCAGTGACACATCCATGATGATAATCATCTGTGGTGCCCCAACAACACTGCATTGTGTTACAGAAATTAGGAATGACATGCAAAAGAGAAAGGTTAATTTCTGTGTCATAAAATACAAAATATCAATCTCTTCTCTAGGATACTATCTTATCAGAGGAGAGAAAAATAAGCCAGGCTACTTCAGAGACGAACTCCACTCCTACTTTGACTGAAGATGATTACTTTAATTTCCATGCATAATAGATAAATTTGTAGATAGGTAAAACTTGTCAGTTTGGCTCAGTTGGTAAGAGAATAGGTGACCAATCACGTTGTCATGATTTCAAATCATAGGTAGGGAAATTTTTTCCTTTAACAGTTGTCAATTTAGCTTTGTCAGTGAGAAAGCCACCTATTGATCAGAATTAAGGAATGATAGGGACCAACTTATGGATGGACAGAATTAAGATTATATATATATATATATATATATATATATATATACACACACATAGTACATATGGTACAGATCAGACTAGCAGTATATATTAATAATATAAAGCCACTTCTGATATGTAATAGATTTATTTCATAGAGTGCTCAATACATACAACTTTTTACTATTGAAGTTATTTTTGCTCCATCTTGACAAGCTATGAATATCCACAATGAATTTTTTTTTTCCAAAAGACCCACATCATTCTACTCGATCCCATGACAAAAGTTAATTTCTTTTAATTATTTTCAAGTTCAGTATTTTTGTTACTGTATTTACTTCATGATTAAATAAATATGGCTACCTTTCAAATTTAACTATCAAACCGCCGAGAGGAGAAGTTGGTTAGTTGAGTGGCATATCAGCCTCTGATGAGTTATTTGATCCTGGATCCAATTAGGATTGAAAGTCTAGGATCAGAGAATTGATTTGGTTTTGAGAAAGAAAGAAATTTTGTTTTCGTAAAGCTTCAATTGATTTGAGCTCTTTTTTTGTCTTTTGTTTTTTTAACAGGTAGGGGAGAAATGTATGTATGTGTATGTGTGTGTGTGTTCATAGGTATAGTATTCATGATGTCGGAGTTATATTTTCATATGAAATATAACTTCATTCAGGAAATGTAATATTTTACAAGACAGAAGTGTTTTTCTGTTTATAAAGCACTTCAACCCACAAGTCACGTTGGTATAGAAACATGACTGGTTCAGCCTTGAGTGTATAGGTAGGCATCTGAGTTATTAGTAAGTTTTTTATAGCTCCTAATTAGTGTTGTCAGTACATACAAGCCCTAAAGCAAAATTGAAACTTATTTGATGAAGCCTGATGATGTACATAGAGGTACACATGAGATTTTTTTTTTTTCAAACGAGAGATCCGAGGGATTTTGAGGTCCCCTGAAATAAAAAGGGTTCCTTCTAGGTCTAAGAAGATCGTATAGAGTTTATACCTTGACGGTAAAGATAATCAACTGCCAAGTTTTTAGAAACCCATTCAAAAACAACATTTTATTTACAGAAAACAAATACCAGATATATACCATTGGTGTATGGTGTTTTATATCTTTGGTGTCCTCTGTGCTATGGATGCACAAAAGTCAAAATATTTCAGTGTCTGTAAGAAGCAATGAACAGTAAAAGCCCTTTTGGTACAATGTAGATAAGTCCCTGATTGCAATTTGAGAAGTTCCACACCTTCGCTCATTTGATGTTATGAACGGTAAAATAAGAGAATTAATGAAGAGTCTCTTAGAGGCAGAAAACTTGAGAATTTCTTGTAATTATCAGTTGCATAATCAGCAAAATTTTAAATTAGATTTTTTTAGATAAATCCTCAAAAGATTGATACTCATCAGAGGATCTTCAGATATACAGTGTTGAAACAACTTGGAAAAATGCTGTTTGAAACATCATAGAAACACGTTCGAGATACATACAAAGAATTACAGGCTTAATGATAAAAAAAATCAAAGGACAAAATGTAATTTCTATTATTATTCGGACTATCCTCATCTTGGTTGTTTTTCATGGACACATAGCGTAGTGGTTACAGAATCAGACAAAATTACTGCAAGTAATCTGATGGTTTTAGGTTCAATCCCAGTGTGAGACAATAATGATACTACTAATGCTAAGAAGGGAGTGCGGTCAATATACCCCCGTCAGTTAAATAAAGGGTTCGGTTTGTTACTTCCCCACACCTACCAGATGATACCTGATGAAGGCCAAAGAGTACAACGGCCGAAACGTTGTATGAAAAACGACCAAGATTAGGATAGTCCGAATAATAGAAATAATAATACCTCATCTCAAAAATTCAGAGATATACTGACAAAATGTAAATTATTGAAGTTTCAGTGTAAAATGAAATTTTACAAAGAAAACTTTGGGTTTTAATGTATCTGTAACTGAACAGCCAAGATACAAAGCATCATAAGTCACTGGTATATACTTTGATTTGCGTAGTTAATTCATTCCAAAATTTTCCACGATGTTCACGGTC
The DNA here is from genome assembly GCA_963457665.1 of Thysanoteuthis rhombus. NCBI lineage: Eukaryota > Metazoa > Mollusca > Cephalopoda > Oegopsida > Thysanoteuthidae > Thysanoteuthis > Thysanoteuthis major. The sequence continues at coordinate 4,150,507 of OY735241.1, forward strand.
TTTAAATCCAATATTTTTTCCAGCTTATACTTAGTAACATTAATTTGTACAGCAAAACCTAAACCTCTCACCAAAACCTACACTGATCGAGATATTGCTGTATTTGAAACGTTTGCTTCCCGAACTTGACTAAAGAGTATTTCCTGATACATAAACACATCATAAGACATTACTATGCATTCAAAAATAAGACTGTTCTTCCATCGTTCTTTTCATATTGTCAAATATTACAGATATTTCAACAAACACTTTACTTATCTAACTACAGTTGAAGGAATCTGTATGCATGCACCATGATTACTCAATAATTGGCCATTGTTTAAAGCTGACATTTACAAGATATATTAGTCAGCATGCAAGACAGTGCAGTGTCAAGTTTCAAGTTTTTTTTTTAGAGCAGCGGTTCTCGAGAAATCTTTAAATTAATTTTTTTTAAATTATAGATATTTCATAGTTTCTCAAATTATCTCCCTTGACTTCTAATCTTCAAAAGTATTTAAATCTAGATATAGAATATCTTAATTGGTAATACTGAAGAAGAGTCACCAAAATCATTTGAAGCTATATTTTTGTACAACTGAGGGAAAATCATTCTAGTCTGAATTTTGCAAGGTGGAGTGTATTAATCATTTATATGGTCGGACTATTCTTCTTGTCCATGTTCATACATTCACAACATTCTGTCTGTGTACTCTCCAGCCATCCTCAGGTGTTCCTGGTTCTAAAATGTAGAATCATTACTCAGAGCACATACTCGATGAGATACATCACACCCATTTTTTGGATATCCGAGTTGTGTTTTCAGTATCAACTGAGTTGATTCCCTCCCATTAGAAAATCTGTTTGCTTTTTCCAAGAAGTCCCTTATGATGAGAGGTTCCCAGATGCTATTGATATCATTGCTCAGTAGGCCAATTGGTTTGACTGACTGAAGTATCCTTCAGGCTTTGTATTCTCCCAGACAATAATTTGTACTTCATCCCATAAGACCCTGTGCCAAGCCCACTCCCTCTAAGACTGGTCCATCATGCCAGATTTGTATATGCCGCTGCAGGTCACACCTTGGGCAGTATGGAAGCAACAACAAAATAACAGGGAAAATTATTTGGTACCAATACAAGAGTGGAAGTCCGGACGAGAATCTTTCCCTACGAAGCCAGGCATACATGAAAATGTTCCCTAACGGAAGGGTTACAGGTCTGAGTGATATATATGCGAGTTGAAAATATTTTTTCATTTAATCTCTTTTGATAAAGCATCATAAATCATTACAACCGATCTGTTTCGTTTTCATGCATGTCCTGCCTCAAAAATTGGAGAGGGGGGATTCAAGTGGAGAAACTTTTTTTTTCTTAGTCATTTGGACTTCACTCTTGTATCAGTACCGATTGTAGTATATGACAATTACAGCAGGCTGCTCTGCAGACCTACGTAGGATAGAAGGAAATTTCCGTTCCACTTACCCTGACCGATGCAAAGCCAACTACTAAAGCCACGACGTCAGAAAGCATATGAAAAGAATCGGCAACCAAAGCAAGAGAATTGGTCAAATATCCGACAACAATTTCAACCAAGAAGAAGAAAGAAGTCAATGCCAACATGGAAAGCAGACGACATGTTTTTCCTGAGTATCTTTTTTTGTCCATCTTTGAACTGCGAGTAATCTGGAAAAGAAGAGAAAAAAAAAAATTAAATACAGTTTTGAACTTTGTCTGGACAGTTTTGAGAAGGGTCATAACCATTCAAAGAATATCTCTGAATTTTTGAGATGGGGTATTATTATTATTTCTATTATTATTTGGACTATCCTCATCTTGGTTAGTATATCTCTGAATTTTTGAGATGAGGTATTATTATTATTTCTATTATTATTCGGACTATCCTCATCTTGGTTGTTTTTCATACGTTTCGGCTGTTGTACTCTACGGCCTTCATCAGGTATCATCTGGTAGGTGTGGGGAAGTAACGAACTGTCAGTTAAATAAAGGGTTCGGTTCGTTACTTCCCCACACCTACCAGATGATACCTGATGAAAGCCATAGAGTACAACGGCCGAAACGTTGTATGAAAAACAACCAAGATGAGGATAGTCCGAATATTAATAGAAATAACATTCAAAGAGGTTTTTTTTTCCCCCCGACTATCAAGATCCTTATTGTGTATGTTGTCATCGTCTTGATGGATTCATTCTAATGCCTTCTTTAGGTCTATCTGAATGTTAAATGAATAAAAAATAAATTGAAAAGAAAAAGAGAAAGAAAAAGAAATCAAAAACTGTTTTGAACTTTGTACAGTTATGAGAAGGGTCATTAACATTCAAAGAGTTTGTTTTTTTTCCGACGATCAAGATCCTTGTCAACATTTCGACTGATTCATCCTAATGCCTTTCTCAGGTCTATCCGAATGTTAAATAAATGAAATAAATAAAAAAAGAAATTAAAAAGAAAAAAAAAAAAAAAAAATGTAAAAATTGTTAGTTTGAAATTATCACTGACTCAACATCAATAATACTTGTAAAAATAGTGTCCACTGGTAAACACGGCCATCCATAATGATCTTGTGACACTCGAACACATGACAGGCTTCCTTTCACATAAACTTCAGTCAGTATAAGCCATTTTGTTCCATTACACCAAAAATTTCGAATCAATGCATCGTTCAATTTTCGAACATTCTATTTTTACTACTCATCAGGAGCACGGCAACTGGAATAGGATTGAAACATTCAGGGGTTGCTCACAGATGCCCATCAGTTGATGTATACCACATGGTTCACAAGTGTGTGTGCTCTCTGGTTCAAATTACACAAGACCAGTTTCATTATTCAATAATCATGTATGCATGGGTGTTAGCAGAAAAAAATTACCAAGACTGAAATTCAGTGTTGCCAACCCAAATGATATTTGTGTTAGTTAGACAGCCAAAAAGCTCTAAATTTTTTTCAAACAGCAAAAAAAAAAAAAAAAAAAAAAGGAAAAAAAGGCTAAAATGGCTAAAATACCAAAAAGTTGCTGAAAATGTCTTTTAAAAATAGCTAAAATCTCTAAGCACTTCCAAGCTAATTTAGCACTTTTGCCCAACCAATTTTTTCAAAGTAGCAAAAAAATGCTACAAATGGCCAAGAAATATCTGAAAGACGCTAAAAATGTTATTGAAAATGGCTAAAATGTTTAATCTCTTCCAAGCTCATTTAGCACAACCAAATTTTTTTTTAATAGTCAAAAAGTGCCGTAAATGGCCAAAAAATATCCAAAAGATGCTAAAAAATGTTTTTAAAAATGGCTTAAATATTCAAATACTTCCAAGCTAATTTAGCGGTTTCGCACTATTTTCTTCCGTCAAAGATGGCATTCAATGCATACGTGCATTCTCATCTATGAAACAATACCAGATGTATATTTTATGAGAAAAAAAAAAAGGGTTATTTAATTATGCTTGCCGATCGGTCAATACACATGTGGTTCACACATGTACACCGTGGTTCAACTCACACAAGCCCCTTCTCGTTACTTAATAACCACGACTTGGACAGGCATCTGCTGCCATTTTTGCAAGCGCGTGTGTAAGTGGGGGTGTATTTGAAATACACTATGGTAGCAAACCTTGTTAGCAGAGGAGAAAAATTAACCATCTTTTACATTAAGTTGGAGTTACATAAAACGATTGTACTGTACCGTTATCCTTTGTCGACTGAAAATGTTCCAACCTTAAAGCCTCCTTGCCTTGTCAGAGGGCCTGATCTGGAGCGGGGGAGGGGCAACGCTACATTTGCAACCGCCCCACCCACTCCACACAGTGGACAACCATGTTTGTATGTTCATCCTTCATTATCTATGAAACATCACCAGATGTGAGTTTTAAGGAGAGAAAACACGAGTAAGGTATAGAAAAATATGACTGATATGATCACCGTTTGTTATCTGCTATCCAGGGTGATTCTTAGAGTAAGCTCATGGAATTTAATTTTTCATTAACAGCTGTTCAGATATAGAAGGGACAAGTGGAGAAAAAAAAAAAAAAAAGTGCCTGTTGCAAAGGTGGATGTTTGGAAGGGCCTGGACTTTAGTAGAGCAGCCTGCCATAAGAGACAGAGAAATAAATATCCAACCACCATATCAAACTACAATTTCATAATATTTCAGTCACATCTCTTCAGTGTTGCCCCATTTTAGATACTTTATATCTAGATTTATACTTTGAGAAGAGTTCAAGGGAGTGAACTTGCACATCTAAGATCCGATTTTCAGGCTGGTTCAACCATCCAAATGGTAACTCCTTATCCCAGGTTATTTTTATCATAAAGAATTGAAGAACCAAATAATCTAATAAGAGAAATAACTTTTGATACTTATTCGAGACAAGGAAGAAAAAAAGAAAGAAAGCAGCACCCGATCAGTTTCTCGATGACTTCTGGCGGTTTACAGCAAGAACGTACCCTCTTCAGGGCTTTCTAATTGAGAGGGGGGGGTGAAAGAATCATCAGGGAAAATCTTTCTTAATTTGGTATGGGTAGAGTAGGGGTGGATAAGCCAACAGGGGAGGAAACTATGACCAATGTCACAATTTAGTAGGATCCGAACAAAAGGTCTTTAGAGGAAGATTTTTTAGTAGGGTGGGATAGACACATGGGAAGTAAAATGTACAGTATTGACAGCATCGAAAATTTATTTTTTTGAAGAAAAATTAAACTGTTTTCAAGTGGTACAAAACTTTTCAAAGATTGAAAAATATCGCTGAAATTAGCAGATGCAATTAAATTTGGTTAAACTAGTTGTGTTCATGAACACGATAAGTTGAACCAAGTTCTCCCCCTTGCATTCTTTATAATAGTTATCTTCTGATAGGAAAATTCAGACAAATCTGTAGTTGCCCCCCCCCCATAACTATTAGGGAGGAGAGAGAGAGAGAGAGAGAGAGAGAGAGATGGACGCTGGATTTGGTTGCAATCAAAATTCCGAATCACTCGACTGAACACCGTTTATCCCGAATGTTATCATACTGCACTGCTATTTACTTATAGCTTAAGGGAGAGGTGGATTCATGCTTTTCCAAAAGGGTATCCGTGCAAAGTGCCAATAATGGATATGCCACCTAAGCTTCATACGATTAGTTTATAGAGTTCGTTAAATACATATTTTCAGAGCTATTTAACAGCATTGTTTCAATCTCACAAAAGACAAACAAACCTGTCTGTTGCAGGGTCAAACAACTATTACATCTATTCCAACTGAAGACGATTACTGCAATCTTTTTTTTTTTCATTGTATACATGATAGAAAATAAATTTATAGATATACAAGACTCATCAGTTTACTACCCTATTTGGTGAGGAATGTTCTTGTTATGCTGGAAAAAACAAAAGCCAACTCCAGCCTCCAACTGGAGTTGGACCACAAATATAAATGATTTCAGTACAAAGTAGGTGAGTACTTCCACTTGCTTCAAGGGTAAATAAGTAAGTGTTCAGGTTTTAAAGTGAACTATATTGGTAAGTCACATGACCTAATTAATGTGACTGCTGGCTCAATTAAACCTTTAGCACTTTGTTAACGACTTTGTTTGCCGAGCAAAACGTTGCTTCTGCCCCCGCTGGAGGTGATTGTCTTGCTGAACAATCTGTTTGAATTTCACGGTTGTGATGTCATGGCAATTTCAGTCAAAGTTAACAAGTGCAAAAAATCCTAATGCCCTTGAAAAACAGCAGTACTTTTTATTCCCGTCACAAGTTGATGAAATATGTTGATGCAAAAAAACGATCCTGACACTCAATATTACCAGTTCTTAAACAAATTCCTTGCTACAAGTTGATGAAATATATTGAGGTTACATTGTCATGTAGTTCGGAGATAAAATAAAATTTCCTTGTTATTACAACAGGGATAATTTTTACATTGATATATTTCATTAATGTGCAACAGGGATTGGCCAAGATAAATGAAGATACCACCCCTGAAAAATTAAAAAAAAAAAAAAAAAAATGCTGAGAGCTAGAAGGCTAATAATGATCAAAAGCTACTTTTAAAAAGATCATAAAAGCTCTGAGAAGGATTTTCCGTCAGTTATTGCCTTTCCCCTTTTTAGAAATGGCCATCGTAGCTGCAAACAGCTGTTGATGACCAATTTCAAAACCCTTGCCCTAAAGATACTAACTTCAACACTAACCGTAATGAATTTTAATGAAATTTTGTGGATTAGTAAGCAATATGACAAGGAAGAATTGGTCAAATTTTGCGCAGAATTATATCTCGTATGTCTACATTAAATATTGGCACCGCATACTATTGTTAAAAGTTGGAGTCTTTCAACACAATATCACCAAGGGTTCTGAACGTATTTCGATGGGAATTTGGTTCAAGGGTTAGCCAAGAACGGATCAAATTTTGGGTCAGAATTTGTTTTTGATTGAGTTAGTGGACGGTGTTGGCAGATGTATGCGTTCTCTGAGTGCTTTCCAGTTTTCAAGTGGACTGATGTCTAGTGTAACGACTGGAAGAAAATTTGTCTCAAATTTGTTTCAGTTTTGAAATTCTTATAGCTATAAAAAAAAATATTTGTCAAAAGAAAAAAAAAAAAATTCAAATCATTTCATACATAGCTATGATGCAGGGGTGGTAATTAAAAAAATTCCAGGATTCAACCCCAAATTCAATCAATCCTCCCTTGGCCCACTCTCCCATAAAATGCCAATAAACTTCATAGAGATATTGTGCAGATGGACAGACAATAAGCAAACAGACAAAAGGGAATAATACACATCTCTTCCATCTTTGCTGGCAGAAATAAATGATAACTCTTCTTTGTTGAGGTAAATTCAGTCAGCATTGAGGTGACTTTGAGGTGACCATGACTCATCATCCTAGAAAAAGATGACCGTTTGACCACCTCACATGTATAACTCCCCTACTGACAACCCAGTGGCCAATACTCAGATTAGGGTCAGTAGGCTATGATTCCTGGAGCGTGGGAACTCAACAGTCGCTCACGTTCAAGAGCTTTCGAAAGGTGGTCTTATTTAGCATGAAATCCTGATTATTTGCAAGTGTAAAGAGTATGCTCCTCACCGAGTGTCCTGTCTTGTTACACCTTGCAATTAAAAATCAACCAAAATTGTCATCAATGGTCTTTACAGTTTTCAAGTTGGTCTATTTATATGATTATTATGGGCCACACCAATGGATCTGGAGGGCAGAAAATTATTATTATGTCTGGAAATAAATAAAGTAAATTGTTTTGTTTTTTTTTATTCCCCCCCCCCGCCAAATAAGCTTTTAGTTAAGTTTCCCAAGTTCAAAGATTTGTCATCCGATTCTGAAAACTCATGTTTAGTCTCCAAACAATTTATACGGGGGTCAGATTTCTCCCCTCAACAACTGATAGCATCCCATGACCATTTGACAACAGTTGGAAAAACTTCTTGCATGCAAGCTTTCCCCCCCCTCTCTTTCAAAAGCTTATTTCTGGGAATTAATTATTTAACCATCTCTTCATAAGAGCAGGCTGGAATAGTGTAATGGTTAGCACGTCTACCTCACACGCAAAAGGTCACAGGTTTGATCCCCAGTATGAACAAAGAGTGTGGAAAACTCTTTACCGCAACAAATTTTCATGTGCACTCAGCAGCTAAATGAGTACATTCCAAGCTGCATGAACGGGGAGGGGGTATTCTTTGTTTATTCCATTCCCATTGATTGCAGCCCCGCCTCACAAAGAGTGTTTTATTTTTAGAGCACTGAAATTACCAGGTTCTTTGGGTTAAAATGTCCAAAACGCCCACCACCAACGACAAGAGGTGGAGTTGACAAAGTGCATTCAACCAGAGTCTGAGTACATATATATATATATGGTAAATCAAGTTGACTATTTATTGCTTGTCATCCACCAATATAAAAACACACATATATATATATATATATATACATACATACATACATACATATATATATATATATATATATATATGCCCTCCCCTCAAAACTATTTGAACCAACAACCCATTTCAACATGGTAAATATGCGAGTTGGCCCAGATAGTCTACATAGAATAAACAAAAGAATGGGCTGTTGCAGAAATTGAACCTGCACCCAACAAGGTCTTAATGAGACCATCTGGGCTAAGCAGCGAGTTGGTGAGTCAGAGGTCTGAATAACTGCTTCATACCCTAATCTCATTCAACATATATAATTATACATAATTTTTGCGCTTAACATTTTCCAGCAAATGAATATACATTCTAATCTGGGACAGGAGTGCCAACACGTGTAAAACAAAAGTAAATAATCCTATCATTTTTTTGAGGAGTACTACACAAGTTGATTTTCAAAAATTGGTTTGAGAAAAAAAATTGCGAGAAAAACAAGAGAAATTGAATTTCCTTCAACAAATTTTACGTGAAAATCAGACCCCAATCTTTTTCTGCAAGTACAGAGCAGATCTAAACTTTCCAAATCAGGGTGCTTATTTGACACAAGATCCTACAGAACAAATTGACCAGGGAAATCTTTCTATTAACAAGCCTGGCTGCTGCAGAATTAAACTCCCATTACTATTCTGACTGTAGAAAGTTACAAAAACTTTTGTATTGTAAATGTAATAGAAAATTATGAATTTTTATAGATATCTAAGACTAGTCAGTTTGGTAAGAAAGCCACCAACCAATTACTCAGTTGTGATTTCAACATGGGTGTTAAGCAAAAAAACTGGTTAGACTGTCAAAAATGGCTGAAATTGAAATACATTAGCCAAAACCAGCCAAAAATATTGAAGCACTTCTACACTGATTTAGCAATTTTCGCACTGCCAGGTTTTCATTTGTCAAAGACGGAGATTTATCACCCATGTTTCAAATCATGAGAGGGAAATGTTGATTTTATATATGTTTGGTGACTGGAAAAACAATCAGTCAAGAGTTTACTCCCCTAAATTTGATGAGGATTGTTCTTGTTTTTGACAGGAGGGGGGAAAAAAAAGTCAACTCCAGCCTCTGACTTGGGCAACAGCAAGCAAGCAAGCAAGCAAGCAAGCAATCCATCAACGGTGGAAAAAAAAGGACAGAATCTGGTCAAAAACTGCCACATGCGTACATTTTTGACAGCATCTTTTTCAAAGAAAAATAATTTGTTGGTTCACTTGAGATGGCTGGCAACCATTGAAATCCATGAAAAAAAAATAAATAAATAAATAAAAAAATAATTAAAAAAAGATAAAAAATGCCCAGGTGTAATACAAAACTTTCAGGTGTAACACCTTTTTCTTGAGTTTTTCTCTTCACCTTCCATTGTCATTTTCGAAATTCGATTCCTGCAGGAACCGGATTTTCTTTGTTTATTCTATCTATGTTGTCTAGGCCAAGTAATACATTAATCACGTAATAACAACAGGTGATTATTTCAAATAAGAGTTTCAATAAAATATAGCGCAATTCAAAATCATTCTGTTGGATCATACATTCATTTCTTGATATGTAACTGTCATGTTGGAAGAAACAATTAGAGCAGATAGAGAATGAGAATAAAAAAGATGAGAATTAGGAGTGAATATATATATATAATCAACACTCCCTTTTTTGGGGGGTTGAGCACTCTTCAGGTAAGGTAACACCTTTATTATCAGCTATAAGCAATGCTTTACCAACACTGGAATAGAGCACTCTGGTGGATGGGGAATTGTGTGTGAGTAAATATATCACTTAAATTCAGCCTTACTGACCTTCCAGTTCTGCATAGGGCAAAGGTAAAATGCCAGCCTCTGGGTCTGAAGCAAAGGTTTCGATCCTACCTCATAGTACTGGATGGGATAATAGATAGTCTACCGCAATGAAAAGTTGTAATACAACGAAACAACTGTCTGTGGATGGCTATTATTTCTTTATATATATATATATATATATATATATATATATATATATATATATATACACACACGTGTATTCTTAAAAATGATATAAGTTGCTTTGCATGCAGCCCAAAGATTAAAACTGACAAGGGATTTGATATTCACATTGGTAAACATTCAATAGAAATGACAAAGACTCTTCACCTTCTAGTCGTCATTTTCAGCAACATTGTATTATGGATGTGAAGTGATCTGACAAACATTATATGTGTGTATACATTATTTATAAAAACTGTACAGTTTGCTTTCTCACTCGTACTTTCGAGAAAATTAAGAGAAATATGAAAAACATTCCTTTCTTTGCTCACTTTCTATAAATCTTTTGATCTAACCAATGCTATGAACCGATTAGGAAAACAAACATTAATCAGGTCACGTAATTCCTTACAAATGCAGTTAACCGATTTAATAATGGGTCTTAACACGGAATTTTACCCCATTCAGACACTGTCAACTTTCGTCAGTCATTAAACAAAACACTTGACGACAGCAGAAATTAAAACACTAATATCATGAAATATGCATAATTACAAAAAAAATTAGAACACACTAAAGTGAAAATAAAAAGAGAAAAAAAACTTTGAAAAAAGCATAGCAAACCACTTATTGTAAGCGTGAAAATTGAACACAGTTTTAATATCCAGCAGTACATATCAAGTGAATGGAATTTACCATATATGCCAATATATAATACAGACATTTCATTTTTCTTTATAACTATGCAAACATTATGCTGTATCCAATAATCTGGTATTATGTCTGGTGGCCCATTACCAGAGCTTGATACAGACAGTAGTGGGGCTTACTAAAGAGATAGTCTTCTAAATATCCTTGTAAACAATATGGGCTCCTTCCTTAACATTTTCAAACTGATGCAGTCAGATGCTCAAATCAGATTGAATGGGTATATGCCAAGGCCAGGTTTCGGGGGATGGGACTAGGTACATGCTAGGTGGAATTTAAGTATACATTAGGGCGCATTTAGAGGGGAATTAAGTATATGGTAGGGCCACGTTTTGGGTGGAAACAAGGTAAATGGTAATGTCTCCATGAGCAGATATACATTGAACATAAAATAAACCTGGAAAAGAATTAGGTATATACCATTCCCTCAGGGCCCCCTTTTCCATCAGTGTGTTGGTAAATTATCAATAAATACTAACTATTCTCAGATTTATAGACTTCAATAATGACAGAAACAATAAAGGCATGGATACAGGAAAGGTGTTAATCATGAGGTGCCGTCTAATTAACAAGGATAATATTAAATGTCCTATTCATATTGCAGAGAAAACGAGACACGAAAGCAAAGGAAATGAGGCATTTTAACTTCAGAGTCATTCACAGGAAAAAAAATGAAATAAAATAACGAGTCGATGACTTGCAAAATTTATTTCAAAATCAAATTTCCCTGGATGAAGACCCCCGAAAAGAAAGAAACTAAGTGTTGAATATGATATGACAAAGAAAGAAAAAAAACTTGAAAGGAGATTTTTAAAAAGCAGATCCAGTTAGTCACTCGATAGAAACCATCACATGACTTAGGGCAGAATGCAGTATTGGGGATGATTAATTTTTAAAAATTGGCAAAAGATTAGATCAATGAATAAGTTACTTTTCTTGCCTTCTGTAAGTCAGAGATCACTAAAACATCAGAATTGAAAAAAAAAAAAAAAAAAAAAAAACAACACACAAACGAATTTAGCATAAATTTAGATTGCTGATTGACACCCCTTCTTTAAATGCCTATTGGAGCAGGGGGTAACCCACATTCCCAATTTTATTTTTTCTAAACATAATGAATAAATACTGAAATTTTCAGCCCACTAGCACCATTTGTGGGGCCTGTATGTATGATACATACATAGCCAGCCAGACCCATTTAAAAACTGAATAAACCTATGCTGACAGTTTTGGTTGATTGTTTCTGAAAGAAAAAAAAAAAAGAAAGAAAAAGAAAAAAGAAAGTAAAAAAATTTCTCAGTTATCTTTATTCCTCGACAATTTTCAGGGCCTTTTAGAATAGAAAATACCTTGTCAAATATCCTCATTCATGGGGATAGGAAGTGTCAGGAGACCATGAATGGCTCCACTTAATAGCTGTCTTCAACCTTCTACACCACAATTTTGTCGAGATAAAAGTACTGTTATACAAACAAAAAAATGGATGATACAATAATTAACCCATTAACTTCAGAAAGTGATGAAGGGTAATAGTTATACACTGCAAGATAAAAGCCCTGACTCGTAGATAGAACAGAGTTGCCCTCAATCACAACAAAATGGAAATTTCATCGAGTTAGCTGTAGAACTGCAATGATGGAGGTAATCGTTATGCAATTAATGGGTTTACACATGCGCCTCATGTGCACTAAGATTTGGGTTCGATATCCTGTATGAACAAAGAGAGAAGAAAACATTGGGAAAAAGTTTCCTGGGTACTCAGTATATGTATGTTCTAAGCTGTGATTAGGATGGATGTCACGTACTTCCCTACTCAAAAGGAAGTATATATATATATATATATATATATATATATATATATATATATATATATATATATATATATATATATATAATGTGTACTTTAGAGAGTGAGAGACTCGGGAGTGAAGTTTTTGGTGGTAAGGTTTATTAATCCTTATATGTCAATAGTCCATATATATATATATATATATATATATATATATATACATACATACGTGTGTATTTGAGAAATGGACATATTTGGTCCAACAGAATGAATTATGAATCACATTAAATTAAATAGAAACTTATTTGAAATGATTTCCCTGTTGTTACACAATTAATATATCATTCAATTTAAACATAAATAGAATAAACTAAGAAAATGGGGCTGCTGCAGGAATAAAACCTGCCATCAATAGATGGCCACTTCAATGTAGACGTAATTTATAATTCACACACACACACACACACATTATATATATA